>JARQOD010004085.1:0-58197 GCA_033576555.1 Oophaga sylvatica | reverse complement strand
GAATCCCCCCAATAGGAACACGCGGTCCGCCCCCGTACATGAACCCCCCTAATGGACGACGGGGGCCCGCCCGTCAGGGGCCCCCCCAATGGGACGCCGAGGCTCCCCCCCGTAATGAATCCCCCCCAATTTGGACGCACGAGGCTCCCCCTACTGAATCCCCCCAATGGACGCACGCGGCTCCGCTCCGTACATGAATCCCCCAATAGGACCCGCGGCCCCCCGCCCCGTACACGAATCCCCCAAAGGCGCCGTGGCTCCGCTCGTACCGAATCCCCCAATAGGGCACGGGGGGCCTCCGCTCCGTACACAAACCCCCCAATAGGAGCACGGGCTCCGCTCCGTACACGAATCCCCCCAAATAGGACGCACGAGGCTCCGCTCCGTACCGAATCCCCCAAAGGCGCAGAGGTCCGCCCCGTACATGAATCCCCCCAAAGGATGCACGCGGCTCCGCCCCGTACAGAATCCCCCAAATTTGGACCCACGCGGCCCGTCCGTAAAATAAACCCCCCCAATAGGACGCGCTTTTGGCTCCGTTTTACTAAACCCCCCAAAATAGGACGCGCGTGGCTCCGCTCCGACATGTCCCCCCAATTTGGCGGTGGGCCCCGCAATGAATCCCCCCAATAGGACGCGCGTGGCTCGCTCCGACAGAATTCCCCCAATAGGACGGCGTGGCCCCGCACATAAACCCCCCCAAAGGGCCCGGGGGCTCCCAGAATCCCCCAATAGGACGCGCGGGCTCTGCTCCGTACATGAATCCCCCAATAGGGGGGGTTGGTCCCCCCGTACATAAACCCCCCCAATAGGACGCGTGCGGTCGTCCGTCAAAAACCCCCCCCAATAGGATCGCCGGGCTCGCTCCGTATATGAACCCCCCCTGGGGCGCGCGGTCCCTCCTTTTCATGAACCCCCAAAATGGACGGCGCGGCCCCGCCCCGTACATGAATCCCCCAAGCGGGGGCTCCGCTCCCGTCTAAACCCCCCCAATAGGACAGCGAGGTCCGCTCCGACATGAACCCCCCCAATAGGACGCGCGAGGCTCCCCCCCCTTTACATGACCCCCCAAAGGCGCGCGGGCTCCGCTGTAATGAACCCCCCCCCAAAAGGACGCGCGAGGCTCCGTCCGTCTGAACCCCCAAATGGGACGCACGCGGCCCCGCTCCGCACACCTCGTCCCGCGCGGCTCCGCACCCCGTACCCCTCATAACGGCCGGCTCCGCACACCTCGTACACGCCCCGGGCTCCGCAACCTCGTACACGCGCGGCCCCGCACCCCTCGTACAGCGGGCTCCACACCTCGTTATTTCTATGTGGGTGCGGCTCGGGGTGGAGGTCGGTGGGGGGCTCCGTTATTCTCTATGTGGAGTGCGGGTGGAGGTGGTGCGGGGGCTCATTATTCTCTTTGGGGGGGGGGGGGGGTAGGTGGGAGGCCCCTTTTCTCTTGTGGGGGGGTTGCGGGTGGAGGTGGGGGGGGGGAGGTCCATTATTCTCTATGTGGAGTGCGGTCTGCGGGTGGGGTTTTGGTGCGGGGGCCCCATTTTTTTATGGGGGGGGGGAAAGGTGGTGGGAGGCTCCATTATTCTCTTGTGGAGTGCGGCTCGGGGGTGGAGGTGGTCCGGAGGCCCTTTTTATTCTCTATGTGGAGTGCGGCTCTGGGGTGGAGGTCGGTCCCGGAGGCCCCATTTTTCTATGTGGGGGGGGGGGGGGTTTTGGGGGGTGCGGAGGCCCCATTTTCCTATTGGAGGCGGGGGGGGGAGGTGCGGAGGCTCCATTATTCTCTATTGGGTGCGGCTCTGCGGGGGGGGTGGTCCCGGGGGGGCCCCATTATTCTATGTGGGGAGTGCGGCTCTGCGGGTGGAGGTCGGTGCCGGGGCTCCATTTTCCTTTTTTGGGGGGTGGGCCCGGGGTGGGGTGGTGCGGGGGCTCCATTATTTCTATTGGGTGGGCTCTGGGGGGGGTGGGCGGGGCTCCATATTCTTTGTGGGGCGGCTCTGGGGTGGGGTCGGTCCCGGGGCCCCATTATTTCTATGTGGAGTGGGTTGGGGTTTGGGGGTTTGGCCCCGGAGGTCATTTTCTCTATGGGAGTGCGGGTGGGGTCGGTGTGGAGGCTCCTTATTCTCTATGGGGAGTGGGCTCTGGGGTGGGGGGGGTCCGGGAAAAGGCCCCCATTTTCTCTATGTGGAGGGGGGCTCTCGGGTGGGGGGGGGGCCCCGGAGGCCCCATTATTTTCTTGTGGGGGGGCCGGGGTGGAGGGGTGTGGGGCTCCTTTTTCTCTTGTGGGTGGGCGGGGGTGGAGGTGGTCCCGGAGGCCCTTTTTTCTCTTTGTGGGGTTGGTTTGCCGGGGCTCCATTATTTTTTAGGGGTGGAGTGGGGGCCTTCTCCCCCGGGTTGGTTTCTTTTTTTTGGGCGGGGGATTTTTCTTCTTTTTTTGGGTGGGGTTTTTCTCCGGTTTTTTTGGAGGTTTTTTTTTGGTTGCTGGGGGTTCCCAAAAATTTTTCAAAAAATTGTTGGAAGTTTTGGGCCCAGTTTTTTTGCCCCCGTTTTGGAAACCCCAATTTTATTTCCTTCTTGGGGGTGGAAAGTCGGCCCCGTTGCTTATATTTTTTAATCTGTGTTTTTTTGGGATCACCCCCATCCCTTTGGTGGAATCAGAATCTTCTTGGGGGGTGTTACGGGGTTTAGGGACTGGGAAGGGGGGGTTGGCTGGAGACTTGGCCTCGAACCATTTTTATACCCAAGGGAGGGATTGTTTTTGGGCCCCAGTTTGGGTAGGTTTAGGGCCCCGGTCCTCTTCTTTCCCCTGAAAAATGTATCATTCCCCAAGTTAATTTTCCGAGTTCAACGGATATGTTTTTGGGGAGGTAAATCTATTCTTATTTACATGCTGATGTTGCTAATTTATGTTGTTGAGTGTTGCTTTTTTAAATAGTTTTCTGACATGTACACATACTAAGACCCGTGCATTTTAAAATGGCCATAAAATTATTCCAGTTGCCATGGATCCGTGCCCCTGGTCTGCGTTGCAGGGATTACCCCTGGAGTGCGGAATTAAGTCCAAAGTTTTGCTCCCCGGAGCAAACCAGATTTGAACCTAAGTAGCTTCCGGACAGGTTCATGGTGGGGGAAAAATTTTTTCCCCTTGGGGAAAAAACATGAAAAATTTATTTTCGGCTTCGGCCTCGTCATCAGGGGGTGAAGAGCAGAGGTGGGAATTGTTATCTCGCCCCTAAAGGGGACCCCCAACCCCGGGATTTTCCCTTCCTCCGGGATCCCCGGTTCAGTAGTGTCGTTTTTTTCCCCCGGGTTTGGATTGATGACCCGGGGGGGGCTCTCTTGCTGAGACAAAATTACGTAAGATAAGCAGGGAGATCGCCCGGCGGGGGAATTTGCTTTGAGTTCGTGTGGGCCACGATACTCAGGGGGAAGACCAAAACTCTTAGGAGCAGTTTTGTAGGGGCCCCTTTTGCAAATTAAGGACGTTTTGGCTCAGTATGATTCCCTCATCATGGAGGCGGGCTAGGGCCCTGGCTATCCGTACTGATGACGGCTCCGGGAGAGGTGCGGGGAAAACCCCCCCCTTTTTGTTACTCCCCTACTAAAAAAGTCCCTTATTTGGGTTCCCTTGTCTGTTGGGGGGCCCTTTTGCATTGGGGGAGGGAATCATTTTTTAGGGGGGGTTGGGCGGTAGCGCGGAAAAAAGGTGTTTTTTTGGGGGGAAAAGGGGGAAATTTTTTGTTGGGGGATGTCCGTCCGTGCTTTTTTGAGCAAGAAGTCCCGGGGGAAAAACTTTTAAATCCCATTTGTGTGGTGGACAAAAAACCTGGGAGTTGTATTTCGTCCGCTAGTTCTTTCAGTTCCTTTACCGTGGAGGTGGTGTTGGTACGGGGGTGGGAGAGATTTTTTTTCTTCTTGATAGTGGGCCCGGGCTAATCGGTTGCGCTCAGTTTGCCCTCAGGCTCAAGGTATGCATCTGAGTGTATTGGTCAACCGATCCCTATATTCTCCATTGACGCCAGGCTCTCGGCCAAGGTAGCTTTGTTCATGAGGTTCATAACATTGACCTTCGGGTAGGGGCAATACATAGGGAACTATTATCTTGTTATGTGTTGGAGGGTCTACCTACTCCTATTTGTTGGGACTTCCTTGGTTGGTTAAACATAACCCTGTGATTAATTGGCAGTCCAGAGAGATAAGCCAATGGGGTGAGTTTTTGCAAAAGTAACTGCATGAACACAGTCATCAGTGCGGTCGTGCCTAGTACTTTGCCCCCTTTTTTTTGGAGGACTTTGGGGATGTGTTCTCTGAGGAGGGGTGTCAGGAGTTGCCTCCTCATCGCGTGTATGACTGCTTATTAATTTACTTCCTGATGCTAAGTTACCTAAAGCTAGGTTATATAACCTTTCTGGCCCTGAGAGGCAGGCTATGAAAGATTATATTTCGGAAAGTCTGGCCAAAGGGCATATTAGACCTTCATCTTCCCCCAGTGGCCGCGGGGTTCTTCTTTGTGAAGAAAAAAGATGGAGGCCTACGCCCTTGCTTGGATTTCCGCGAACTTAATCGGATTACTGTTCGAGATCCGTATCCACTCCCTCTGATTCCTGATCTCTTCAATCAAAAATTTTTGGCGCCAAATGGTTCTCTAAAATTTGGGTCTCAGGGGGGCGTATAATCTGATTAGGTTAAAAGAGGGGGATGAGTGGAAAACGGCGTTTAACACGCCGGAGGGACCATTATGAGAACCTTGTCATGCCTTTTGGTCTGACTACTGCACCAGCAGTATTCCAACATTTGTTAATGACATTTTTTCGTCATCTGGTGGGGGCTGTTTGGGGGTCGTATATTTGGATGACATTTTAATTTACTCGCCAGATCTTGTGTCTCACCAGGAGCATGTGAGACAGGTGTTGCAGATCTTGCGAGACAATAAACTATACGCCAAACTGGAAAAGTGTGTATTCGCCGTACAGGAACTTCAGTTTTTGGGTTTCTTGGTGTCACCTCCGGTTTCCGTATGGACCCTGAAAAGGTTGAGAGCAGTGCTTGAATGGGAAACAGCCAGAGGATCTTAAGGCTCTGCAGCGTTTTCTGGGGTTTGCTAACTACTACCGGAAATTTATTTGTAATTTCTATCTGTTGTCAAACCTCTCATGAACATGACAAGAAAAGGGACGGATTTTTCTAAATGGTCGGACAAAGCTTGCCAAGCTTTTTCCTCTTTGAAAAAATGTTTTGCTTCGGCACCCGTTCTCTCCAACCAGAGCATCACAGCCGTTCGTTGTGGAGGTGGACGCGTCTGACGTAGGGGTGGGTGCAATATTGTCCAGGGTCCGTCCCCTGGTAAATGGCATCCGTGCGCTTTCTTTTCTAAGAAATTGTCGTCCGCCGAAAGGAATTATGATATCGGCAATAGGGAACTTTTGGCCATTAAGTTGGCTTTTGAAGAATGGCGTCACTTTTTGGAGGGGGCCAGTCCACCCGGTCACCGTCATTACTGATCACAAGAACCTGCTGTATTTGGGAAACTGCTAAGCGTCTGAATTCCAGACAAGCTCGATGGTCGTTGTTTTTTACCAGGTTTAATTTTGTTGTCACTTATCGCCCTGGATTAAGAATGTTAAGGGGGATTTCCTTGTCTCGCAGTTTCCCAGGGGCCGGGAAAATGGATGACCGATTCCTATCCTTCAGGAGGGGGTGGTAGTGTCGGCTGTATGTTCTGGCTTGAGGAGGAGGTATTAGAGGTTCAGGGGACGCCCCTGCAGGGCCTCCAGGGGAGACTGTTTGTCCAAATCAGTTGGACAAAAGGTTATTGAGGCATTCATAATTCGTTTTGCAGGACATCAGGGAGTAAGGCTACTTTAGATCTCCTTTCTCGCCGGTTTTGGTGGCCTAACGTTAATAAAGATGTTTTAACTTTTGTCGCGTCCTGTGGGGTTTGTGCTCGCTCTAAGACCCCTCATTACCCGTCCGTCTGGGACCCTCTTACCTTGAAACTTCCGGAGCGTCCATGGACTCTTTGTCTATGGACTTCTTTCACGGACCTTCCCAGTCGTCAGGAAGACTGTCATATGGTGGTTGTTGACAGGTTCAGTAAGATGGCACATTTCATTGCTCTTCCTGCCCTCCCTAATGCTAAAACTCTGGCGCAGGTGTTCATTGGGAGATTGTGAGACTTCATGGGTTGCCTTCTGATGTGGTGTCAGATAGGGGGTCTCAGTTTGTGCCCAAGTTTGGAGGGCATTTTTGTTTACGTCGGGGGATGCAATTGTCATTTTCCTCGGCTTTTCATCCGCAGACCAATGGTCGACAGAGCGTCTGAATCAAAGCCTAGAGACTTTTTCTTCGGTGTTTTGTCTCAGAGAACCAGGAGGACTGGTCTTCTTCTTGCCTCTGGCAGAGTTCGCTCTTAACAACAGGCGGAGCGAGTCCACTGGTAATCCCCGTTTTTTGGGGCATATGGTTTTCATCCCCAGTTTTGTACTTTCAATGGGGGGGGCCCTTCTGGGGTTCCTGAGGAGGAGCGTTTCTCGTCGTCACTTGCTTCAGTGTGGAGAGGTGTTTTGAATAATCTGAGTGCTATGGGGAACCGTTATAAAACGTATGGCTGTTTAGGAGGAGAGTTTCTGGTCCAGATCTTAATGTGAACGATCTGGTATGGTTGTCTACCAGGAATATAAACTTAAAGTTCCCTCTGGAAGCTGGGCCAGATTCATCGGGCCGTACAGGATCAGTTCCATAATTAATCCTGTGGCTTTTGTTGGCCCTCCCTCCTACGTTTAAAATTCATAATGTGTTCCACAAGTCATTACTTAAGAGGTTACGTGGCACCAGTCATACCATCACCTTACCTCCTCCTCCAGTGGTGGTCAATGGTAACTTGGAGTTTCAAGTGTCAAAGATCATTGACTCACGTCTGAATCGCCGGTTCCCTTCAGTACTTGGTGCATTGGAAGGGGTTATGGTCCAGAGGAGAGGACGTGGGTTCCTGCGTCTGACATTAACGCAGATCGTTTGGTGCGGACCTTCCACAGAACTCACCCGGGCAAACCTGGCCCTGAGGGTCCGGAGGCCCCTCTTTAGAAGGGGGGGTATGTCATGTGTGCATCGCCACGAAGATCGTCGCGGTTGCACATTCTGACTTCTCACAGCTGAGTTGTTTGTTTCTTTGTTTTTGGGACAGTTAGGGAGTTAATTCTGTCTGTGCTCAGTTCTGGGACTGGGTGCAGTTTCTCCCGGCTGCAATTAATATTTGTTGATTGGTTTCCTTTAAATCTCTGGTTGTCTGTTTTGGGAGTTGCCAGTGAAATTCTTCATGCAGACCACAGATAGGTTGTATCTGTATAGACTTAAGTTAAAGAGACTCCTTAGTTGTTTTAAGCTCACCTTGCTTTAGAGTTTAATATCCCAGATCATTTATGTTCCTTCTGTGTTTGAGTGTGTATGCAAGTCTGTGTTTTTCTCCAGTCTGTCTTATTTTCTAATCTGTGTATTTAGCAGAGATCAGCCATATCCCTTTGGTGGTAATCAGAATCCTTCTTAGGACTGATTACAGGGTTCAGGGATGATAGGAGACAGGGTTAGGCTGGAGACTTGGACCTCTGAACCATTATCAGTACCTCCAAGGTGAGGGATTAGTTAGGACCCCAGTTTAGGGTCAGGTTAGACCCCGGTCCTCTTCTTTCCTGTGACAGTGTATCAAGTCCTCAAGATTAATCCTGAGTTCAACGGATATGTGTCAGGTAAATCTATTCTATATTTACATGCTGATGTTGCTAATCTATATGTTGTATAGAGTGTTGTTCTTTTAAGAATAGTTTACTGACATCGTACACATATCATAAGACCGCGTGACATTCTCTATGTGGAGTGAGGCTCTGCGGGTGGAGGTAGGTGCTGGAGGCTCCATTCTCTATGTGGAGTGCGGCTCTGCGGGTGGAGGTCGGTGCCGGAGGCTCCATTATTCTCTGTGGAGGTCGGTGCGGAGGCTCCATTATTCCTATGTGGAGTGCGGCTCTGCGGGTGGAGGTCGGTGCCGGAGGCGCCGTTATTCTCTTGTGGAGTGCGGCTCTACGGGTGGAGGTTGGTGCGGAGGCTCCGTTGTTCTCTATGTGGAGTGCGGCTCTGCGGGTGGAGGTTGGTGCTGGAGGCTCCATTTTCTCTATGTGGGGTGTGGCTCTGCGGGTGGAGGTCGGTGCCGGAGGCTCCATTATTCTCTATGTGGAGTGCGGCTGGAGGGTGGGAACCGTGGCTCTCTGACAGGCGGGGATGATTTCACTGCCGATCAGAAGCGGTGTTTGCCACGTTGTCATGCACACGTTTTTGGGTAGGTGATCCCGAACAGTAACACGGACTTCCTGGTGAAGTCCGAGTTCAGCGTCCATGCCCGAACAGTAGGTGTTCAGTATGGACGCCGAACTATACTGTTCAGATTCGCTCATCTCTATTAGCAGATGTCAGAGAAAAACGCAGAATGTTGTAAGATAATTACTCTCCTCATATGTTTCCCTTATTATCTCCAGTAATTGTATTATTACAGGATTCTTAGATGGGTTTCATCGCCTCATCTTCTTTCATTCAGGTCTCTACAATATCGGATCCCCTCAGTGAAGATCTTCTATAGAAGAGAATTTTCCTGATTTACCCATCAAAGATGGATTGGACAGAGACAAGAAGGCGGAGGGATATTACACCTCACCCTAGAGATCCTCTTCCGTCTCATGGAGAGGTGAGAGATTCTGATGACGTCTCATTAATCATTCTTATCTGGGAATAATCGGACAGAACTGGAGAGGTGAGGACTCTGGAAATGTCTGTAGTGAGATTTATTAATGTGTCTCTCCATTACCAGGATTACACAGTGGTGAAAAGACCTCTGTGATCGCTGTCAGGACCCTGTGTCTGAGGGATGTGGAAGACCCCTGAGCCCAATCACAGGGCCTCCACCTCACCCCTGATCCATGAGGACATTAATGACAGAAGATCCTAGAACTCACCTACAGATGATTGAGCTGCTGACTGGAGAGGTGACAGTGCTGGGAATGCTGGGACATTATACAGTAACACTATGAAGGGATCGGGGATGACGGTATCATTGTATGTGTCAGGTTCCTATAGGGTGTCAGGATGTCGCTGTCTATTTCTCCATGGAGGAGTGGGAGTATTTAGAAGGACACAGAGATCTGTACAAGAACGTCATATGGAGGTTCCCCAGCCCCTCACATCTCCAGGTAATAGACAGGACTAAATACACACGGCCTATAATTATCTGTATGTAAAGAATGAATTCACTCCCTGTATGTGTTTCCTCCAGCTCTATCCAGTAAGAGGACAACACAGAAGGATGTCCCCGTCCTCTTCCTCCCAAGACTGTATCCAAGAAGATCCAATGCTCCTCAGGATCATCAGGTAGATGGAGAGAAGTGTGAGAGATCCCCTAGATGTGTAGACTGATGTGAAGGTTTTGTGTCAGTCTTGTTTATCCACCAGTATTATATGTTTTATACTTGTGTAATGAGAACGGGGGAGATGGCAGGATTAGAGCTGATCATAGATGGGACTTCTCCATCTGTCTGTGACTTTTACAATATTTGTTTCAGGGGAAGATCTGACCCATATTAATACTACAGAGCATATGTGAGGGTGTGAGCGGTGTAAAGAGGAGAGTCCACAGATAACCCGCCCAGTGTGAGTAGTAACCACAAAATGCAGAGAAGTCACAGATTATTTTAAGTCACGGCTGTGGCTACTTTATCAATGGTGTAGTCCGGCCGTATCACAATTGTGTGATTGCCATTTTTCCTTAGACCAAATATTCTCTTCCATCAGAAAATGTTAAAATTACTTTGTGACATTTTGAAAGTGGCAGACCGTTACCTCCCCCAGATCTGTAAGCTACAAAGCAAATGACAGCATAATGTACAGTCATGGCCAAAAGTTTTGAGAATGACACAAATATTAAGTTTTTACAAAGTCTATGCTTCACTTTTTCTAATGGCAATTTGCATATACTCCAGAATGTTATAAAGAGTGATCAGCTTAACAGCAATTACTTGTAAAGTCAATATTTGGCTAGAAAATGAACTTTATCCCCCAAAACACATTTCAACATCATTGCAGCCCTGCTTAAAAGGACCAGCTAACCTCTTTTCAGTGATTGCTCCATTAACACAGGTGTGGGTGTTGATGAGGACATGGCTGGAGATCAATCTGTCATGATTAAGTAAGAATGACACCACTGGACACTTTAAAAGGAGGCTGGTGCTTGGCATCATTGTTTCTCTTCTGTTAACCATGGTTATCTCTAAATAAACACTTGCAGTCATCATTGCAATGCACAAAAATGGCCTAACAGGGAAGAGTATCGCAGCTAGAAAGATTGCACCTCTGTCAACAGTCTATCGCATCATCAAGAACTTCAAGGAGAGAGGTTCCATTGTTGCCAAAAAGGCTTCAGGGCGCCCAAGAAAGACCAGCAAGCGCCCAGGACCGTCTCTTAAAGTGTTTCAGCTGCGGGATCGGGCTACCAGCAGTGCAGAGCTTGCTCAGGAATGGGAGCAGGCAGGTGTGAGTGCATCTGCACGCACTGTGAGGCGGAGACTCTTGAGCAAGGCTGGTCTCAAGGAGGGGAGCAAAGAAGCCACTTCTCTCCAGAAAAACATCATGGACAGACTGATATTCTGCAAAAGGTACAGGCAGTGGGCTGCTGAGGACTGGGGTAAAGTTATTTTCTCTGATGAATCCCCTTTTCGATTGTTTGGGACATCAGGAAAATGCCTCATTCGGAGAAGACAAGGTGAGCGCTACCACCAGTCTTGTCTCATGCCAACTGTTAAGCATCCTGAAACCATTCATGTGTGGGGTTGCTTCTCAGCCAAGGGAATCGGCTCTCTCACAGTCTTGCCTAAAAACACAGCCATGAATAAAGAATGGTACCAGAATGTCCCCCAAGAGCAACTTTCCCAACCCTCTAAGAGCAGTTTGGCCATCAACAATGCCTTTTCCTGCATGATGGAGCACCTTGCCATAAAGCAAAGGTGATAACTACAGTCATGGCCAAAAGTTTTGAGAATGACACAAATATTAATTTTACAAAGTCTACTGCTCACTTTTTCTAATGGCAATTTGCATATACTCCAGAATGTTATAAAGAGTGTCAGCTTAACAGCAATTTTCTTGCAAAGTCAAAAATTTTGGGTAGAAAATGAACTTTATCCCCCAAAACACATTCAACATCATTGCAGCCCTGACTTAAAAGACCAGCTAACCTCTTTTCAGTGATTGCTCCATTAACACAGGTGCGGGTGTTGATGAGGACATGGCTGAGATCAATCTGTCATGATTAAGTAAGAATGACACCACTGGATACTTTAAAAGGAGGCTTGTGCTTGGCATCATTGTTTCTCTTCTGTTAACCATGGTTATCTCTAAAGAAACACGTGCAGTCATCATTGCAATGCACAAAAATGGCCTAACAGGGAGAGTATCGCAGCTAGAAAGATTGCACCTCTGTCAACAATCTATCGCATCATCAAGAACTTCAAGGAGAGAGGTTCCATTGTTGCCAAAAAGGCTCCAGGGCGCCCAAGAAAGACCAGCAAGCGCCAGGACCGTCTCTTAAAAGTGTTTCAGCTGCGGGATTGGGCTACCAGCAGTGCAGAGCTTGCTCAGGAATGGCAGCAGGCAGGTGTGAGTGCATCTGCACGCACTGTGAGGCGGAGACTCTTTGAGCAAGGCTGGTCTCAAGGAGGGCAGCAAAGAAGCCACTTCTCTCCAGAAAAACATCATGGACAGACTGATATTCTGCAAAAGGTACAGGCAGTGGACTGCTGAGGACTGGGGTAAAGTTATTTTCTCTGATGAATCCCCTTTTCGATTGTTTGGGACATCAGGAAAACGCCTCATTCGGAGAAGACAAGGTGAGCGCTACCACCAGTCTTGTCTCATGCCAACTGTTAAGCATCCTGAAACCATTCATGTGTGGGGTTGCTTCTCAGCCAAGGGAATCGGCTCTCTCACAGTCTTGCCTAAAAACACAGCCATGAATAAAGAATGGTACCAGAATGTCCTCCAAGAGCAACTTTCCCAACCCTCCAAGAGCAGTTTGGCGATCAACAATGCCTTTTCCAGCATGATGGAGCACCTTGCCATAAAGCAAAGGTGATAACTAAATGCTCAGGGAACAAAACATAGAGATTTTGGTCCATGGCCTGGAAACTCCCCAGATCTTAATCCCATTGAGAACTTGTGGTCAATCATCAAGAGACGGGTGGACAAACAAAAACCTAAAAATTCTGACAAAATGAAAGCATTGATTATGCAAGAATGGACTGCTATCAGTCAGGATTTGGTCCAGAAGTTGATTGAGAGCATGCCAGGGAGAATTGCAGAGGTCCTGAAGAAGAAGGGTCAACACTGCAAATATTGACTTGCTGCATTAAATCATTCTAACTGTCAATATAAGCTTTTGTTACTCATATGTTTGCAATTATTATATTTCTGTCTGTGATAAAAACATCTGTCAAACACACATAAAAACCAGAGGGCAGCAGATCATGTGAAAATATAATATTTGTGTCATTCTCAAAACTTTTGGCCATGACTGTAAATGGCTCAGGGAACAAAACATAGAGATTTTGGGTCCATGGCCTGGAAACTCCCCAGATCTTAATCCCATTGAGAACTTGTGGTCAATCATCAAGAGACGGTGGACAAACAAAAACCTAAAAATTCTGACAAAATGAAAGCATTGATTGTGCAAGAATGGACTGCTATCAGTCAGGATTGGTCCAGAAGTTGATTGAGAGCATGCCAGGAAGAATTGCAGAGGTCCTGAAGAAGAAGGGTCAACACTGCAAATATTGACTTGCTGCATTAACTCATTCTATTTGTCAATATAAGCTTTTGTTACTCATATGTTTGCAATTATTATATTTCTGTCTGTGATAAAAACATCTGTCAAACACACATAAAAACCAGAGGGCAGCAGATCATGTGAAAATATAATATTTGTGTCATTCTCAAAACTTTTGGCCATGACTGTAGAATGTGCTGACAAGTTAGAAAATCACTTGAAGAAAAATATGATGGGCTTGTAAGAAATTACAAAATCAGAAGACACAAGAATAGTCCGTAAGCATCCAGGGGTCACAACAGGAAACACATACACAGAGCACAGAGGAATGAACCAGAGGAGAACAAGGCTATATGTGGCAGCTCCACCAATATGCTTCGAGCTTTAGTAGAGTGTGGTGCTTTCCAGTTGGCTGAAGCAGGGAGCAGATTACTCAAGCTGGACAGCACACTCATCCATACTGATAGACTGGATGGTATTACTGGTCCCAGGCACCCTAATCTTAGTTTCTGGACAGGGCTTCTGGTTTTGACTTCTGTTCCATTACCAGCGACACCTGCAAAATGAATAAGGCTGCACCTGGTGACAGAAGCAGATGTTGCAGAAGCAGGTCCCAGAGGAGATAGGACACATTGTCATTGTCTCAGTTAACGATTCAATATTTTACATAACTTGCCGTTTTTACAAACTGTTTAAGTAGAAATATTAAATGAAAAATTCAAGAATATTTTATTAAAAAATAATTGGTTTTATTCTTAGCAGGTGACTGTACCAGGAGATCAGAGGGACAGCTGACATCTTCAATTTTTAAATCAGCTGATCTTGAAATCTTACAGATGCAATTGAAGTGAATGACATTACGCCAGATATACCATCATCCCTTCACAGCAAAGATCTGTCATCTGATTCTTTGAAACAAGTCCTGTTTTCTGATTCATTACCGACTACTAAGGAAAATCAAAGTCACAAAATAAGCATTAATAAACAAACTGCTCCTAAAGCAAAGAAACCATTTTCACGTTCAGAATACGGAAATAGTTTTCCCCTTGAAAAGTCTTGTCTTAACATTCACACAGCAGAGAATAGATTTTCTTGTTCAGAATGTGGAAAATGTTTTAACCCCTTCATGACCCAGCCTATTTTGACCTTAAAGACCTTGCCCTTTTTTGCAATTCTGACCAGTGTCCCTTTATGAGGTAATAACTCAGGAACGCTTCAACGGATCCTAGCGATTCTGAGATTGTTTTTTCGTGACATATTGGGCTTCATGTTAGTGGTAAATTTAGGTCGATAATTTTTGCGTTTATTGTGAAAAAAATGGAAATTTGGCGAAAATTTTGAAAATTTTGTAATTTTCAAATTTTCTATTTTTATTCTGTTAAACTAGAGAGTTATGTGACACAAAATAGTTAATAAATAACATTTCCCACATGTCTACTTTACATCAGCACAATTTTGGGAACAACATTTTTTTTGTTAGGAAGTTATAAGGGTTAAAAGTTGACCAGCGATTTCTCATTTTTACAGCAAAATTTACAAAACCATTTTTTTTAGGGACCACCTCACATTTGAAGTCACTTTGAGGGGTCTATATGGCAGAAAATACCCAAAAGTGACACCTTTATAAAAACTGCACCCTCAAGCTACTCAAAACTACATTCAAGAAGATTATTAACCCTTCAGGTGCTTCACAGGAACTAAAGCAACGTGTAAGGAAAAAATGGACATTTTAATTTTTCCAACAAAAATTTTCTTTTAGCATCAATTTTTTCATTTTTACATGGGCATCAGGATAAAATGGATCCTAAAATTTGTTGGGCAATTTCTCCTGAGTACACAGATACCTCATATGTGGTCATAAACCACTGTATGGGCGCACGGCAGGGCTCAGAAGGGAAGGAGCGCCATTTGACTTTTTGAATGGAAAATATGCTGGAATATTTAGCGGTTGCCATGTCACATTTGGAGAGTCCCTGTGTGCCTAAATATTGGAGCTCCCCCACAAGTGACCCCATTTTGGAAACTAGACCCCCTAAGGAACTTATCTAGATGCATAGTGATCACTTTGAACCCCAGGTGCTTCACAAATTGATCTGTAAAAAAAAGAAAGTACTTTTTTTTCACAAAAATTTTCTTTTAGCCTCAGTTTTTTCATTTTCACATGGGCAACAGTATAAATTGGATCCTAAAATTTGTTGGGCAATTTCTCCTGAGTACACAGATACCTCATATGTGGTCATAAACCACTGTTTGGGCGCACGGCAGGGCTCAGAAGGGAAGCAGCGCCATTTGACTTTTTGAATGGAAAATATGCTGGAATATTTAGCGGTTGCCATGTCGCATTTGGAGAGTCCCTGTGTGCCTAAACATTGGAGCTCCCCCACAAGTGACCCCATTTTGGAAGTAGACCCCCTAAGGAACGTATCTAGATGCATAGTGATCACTTTGAACCCCCAGGTGCTTCACAAATTGATCTGTAAAAAAAAGAAAGTACTTTTTTTTCACAAAAATTTTCTTTTAGCCTCATTTTTTTCATTTTCACATGGGCAACAGTATAAATTGGATCTTAAAATTTGTTGGGCAATTTCTCCTGAGTACACAGATACCTCATATGTGGTCATAAACCACTGTTTGGGTGCATGGCAGGGCTCAGAAGGGAAGCAGCGCCATTTGACTTTTTGAATGGAAAATATGCTGGAATATTTAGCGGTTGCCATGTCGCATTTGGAGAGTCCCTGTGCGCCTAAACATTGGAGCTCCCCCACAAGTGACCCCATTTTGGAAACTAGACCCCCTAAGGAACTTATCTAGATGCATAGTGAGCACTTTGAACCCCCAGGTGCTTCACAAATTGATCCGTAAAAAAAGAAAGTACTTTTTTTTCACAAAAATTTTCTTTTAGCCTCAGTTTTTTCATTTTCACATGGGCAACAGTATAAATTGGATCCTAAAATTTGTTGGGCAATTTCTCCTGAGTACACAGATACCTCATATGTGGTCATAAACCACTGTTTGGGCGCACGGCAGGGCTCAGAAGGGAAGGAGCGCCATTTGACTTTTTGAATGGAAAATATGCTGGAATATTTAGCGGTTGCCATGTCGCATTTGGAGAGTCCCTGTGTGCCTAAACATTGGAGCTCCCCCACAAGTGACCCCATTTTGGAAACTAGACCCCCTAAGGAACTTATCTAGATGCATAATGAGCACTTTGAACCCCCAGGTGCTTCACAAATTGATCCGTAAAAAAAGAAAGTACTTTTTTTTCACAAAAATTTTCTTTTAGCCTCAGTTTTTTTCATTTTCACATGGGCAACAGCATAAATTGGATCCTAAAATTTGTTGGGCAATTTCTTCTGAGTACACAGATACCTCATATGTGGTCATAAACCACTGTTTGGGCGCACGGCAGGGCTCAGAAGGGAAGGAGCGCCATTTGACTTTTTGAATGGAAAATATGCTGGAATATTTAGCGGTTGCCATGTCGCATTTGGAGAGTCCCTGTGTGCCTAAACATTGGAGCTCCCCCACAAGTGACCCCATTTTGGAAACTAGACCCCCTAAGCAACTTATCTAGATGCATAGTGAGCACTTTGATCCCCCAGGTGCTTCACAAATTGATCCGTAAAAAAAGAAAGTACTTTTTTTTCACAAAAATTTTCTTTTAGCCTCAGTTTTTTTCATTTTCACATGGGCAACAGTATAAATTGGATCCTAAAATTTGTTGGGCAATTTCTCCTGAGTACACAGATACCTCATATGTGATCATAAACCACTGTTTGGGCGCACGGCAGGGCTCAGAAGGGAAGGAGCGCCATTTGACTTTTTGAATAGAAAATATGCTGGAATATTTAGCGGTTGCCATGTCGCATTTGGAGAGTTCCTGTGTGCCTAAACATTGGAGCTCCCCACAAGTGACCCCATTTTGGAAACTAGTTGCCCTAAGGAACTTATCTAGATGCATAGTGAGCACTTTGAACCCCCAGGTGCTTCACAGAAGTTTATAACGCAGAGCCGTGAAAATAAAATATCATTTTTTTTTCTCAAAAAATGATTTTTTAGCCCACTATTTTTTATTTTTACAATGGTTACAGGAGAAATTGGACCCCGAAAGTTGTTGTCCAGTTTGTCCTGAGTACGCTAGTACCCCATATGTGGGGGGAACCACTGTTTGGGCACACGTCAGGGCTCGGAAGGGATGTAGTGATGCTTTGAAATGCCAACTTGATGGAATGGTCTGCGGGCATCTTGTTATGTTTGCAGAGCCCCTGATGTGCCTAAACAGTAGAAACTCCCCACAAGTGACCCCATTTTGGAAACTAGACGCCGCAAAGAACTTATCTAGATGTGTGGTGAGCACTTTGAACCCCCAAGGGCTACACAGAAGTTTATAACGCCCGGGCATGAAAATAAAAAAATCATATTTTTTCCACAATCAGGATCTTTTAGTCCCCAATTTTTTTTATTTTCGCAAGGGTAACATGAGAAATTGGACCCCGAAAGTTGTTGTCCAGTTTGTCCTGAGTATGCTGATATCCCATATGTGGGAGAAAACTACTGTATGGGCACACGTCGGGGCTCGGATGGGAAGTAGTGACCTTTTGAAATGCCCACTTGATGGAATGGTCTTCGGGCGTCATGTTACGTTTGCAGAGTCCCTGATGTGCCTAAACAATAGAAACTCCCCACAAGTGACCCCATTTTGGAAACTAGATCCCCCAAGGAACTCCTCTAGATGTGTGGTGAGCACTTTGAATCTCCAAGTCCTTCACAGAAGTTTATAACGCAGAGCCGTGAAAATATAAAATCATTTTTTTTCCACAAAAATAATTTTTAGTCCCCAATTTTTTTTCCCAATGTTAACAGGAGAAATTAGAACCCCCAAAGTTGTTGTGCAATTTTTCCCGAGTACGCTGATACCTCATATGTGGGGATAAACCACTGTTTGGGCATACGTCGGGGCTTGGAATAAAGGGAGCACGGTTTGACTTTTTGAATGCAAAATTTGCAGGAATCAATGGTGGCACCATGTCGCGTATGGAGACCCCCTGATGTGCCTAAATAGTGAAACCCCTCAATTCTAACTCCAACCCTAACCCCAACACACCCCTAACGCCTACACACACCTAACCCTAATACAAACCCTAATCATAACCCCAACACACCCCTAACCCTAATCCCAACTCTAACCATAAACCTAACTACAAGCCTAACCCTAATTCCAAACCTAACCCTAATTCCAACCCTAACCCAAATTTCAACCCTAACCGTAATTCTAACCTTAGCCCTAATGTTAACCCTAACCCTAGTTCTAACCCTAAGGCTGGGTTCATATTGCGTTTTACCAGCCCGTTCAACACGTAGCGTTGACCGGCTGGTAACGGTATAGCATAACGCGATCGCGTTATGCTATACCCGCTAGCGCAGATGAATCAGCAGATAATCAGCCGCGGATCAGCAGCAAAATGAGTCGCGGATCAGCAGCAAAATCCGCCGCGGATCAGCAGCAAAATCCGCCGCGGATCAGCAGCAAAATCCGCCGCGGATCAGCAGCAAAATCAGCCAGCGGATCCGCAGCGAAATCCGCCTCGGATCAGCAGCGAAATCCGCCGCGGATCCGCAGCGAAATCAGTCGCGGATCCGCAGCGAAATCCGCCGCGGATCAGCAGCGAAATCCGCCGCCGATCAGCAGCGAAATCCGCCGCCGATCAGCAGCGAAATCCGCCGCGGATCCGCAGCGAAATCAGTCGCGGATCCGCAGCGAAATCCGCCGCGGATCAGCAGCGAAATCCGCCGCCGATCAGCAGCGAAATCCGCCGCCGATCAGCAGCGAAATCCGCCGCGGATCAGCAGCGAAATCCGCCGCCGATCAGCAGCGAAATCCGCCGCGGATAAGCAGCGAAATCCGCCGCGGATCAGCAGCGAAATCCGCCGCGGATCAGCAGCGAAATCGCCGCGATCAGCAGCGAAATCCGCCGCCGATCAGCACGAAATCCGCCGCCGATCAGCAGCGAAATCCGCCGCCGATCAGCAACGAAATCCGCCGCCATTCAGCAGCGAAATCCGCCGCCGATCAGCAGCGAAATCCGCCGCGGATCAGCAGCGAAATCCGCCGCGGATCAGCAGCGATATCCGCCGCGGATCAGCAGCGAAATCCGCCGCGGATCAGCACGAAATCCGCCGCCGATCAGCAAGCGAAATCCGCCGCCGATCAGCAGCGATATCCGCCGCGATCAGCAGCGATATCCGCCGCGGATCAGCAGCGAAATCCGCCGCGGATCAGCAGCGAAATCGCCGCGGATCAGCAGCGATATCCGCCGCGGATCAGCAGCGAAATCCGCCGCGGATCAGCAGCGAAATCCGCCGCGATCAGCAGCGAAATCCGCCGCGGATCATCAGCGAAATCCGCCGCGGATCAGCAGCGATATCCGCCGCGGATCAGCAGCGAAATCCGCCGCGGATCAGCAGCGAAATCCGCCGCGATCAGCAGCGAAATCCGCCGCCGATCAGCAGCGAAATCCGCCGCGATCAGCAGCGAAATCCGCCGCCGATCAGCAGCGAAATCCGCCGCGGATCAGCAGCGAAATCCGCCGCGGATCAGCAGCGAAATCCGCCGCGGATGAGCAGCGAAATCAGCCGCGGATCAGCAGCGATATCTGGATCAGCAGCGAAATCCGCCGCGGATCAGCAGCGAAATCCGCCGCCGATCAGCAGCGATATCCGCCGCGGATCCGCAGCCAAATCAGCTGCGGATCAGCAGCAAAATCCGCTAGGAAAAAAAAAAAAAGATTCTTTATTTTTTTTTATTTGTCCCTACCTATGATAAAGGGGGGTTCATTTACTTTTTTTTATTTTGATCAGTGTGACAGTTTATCACAGTGATCAAAATAAATTTTTGACCACTGGGGGGCGCACTGCGCATGCGCCGGCCGGCGGGCACACTGCGCATGCGCCCGCCATTTTCCAATATGGCGGCGCCCATGAAGAGGCCCGGGCGGACCCGGGCCCGATCGTTGGACATCGGTGGATCGGGAGAGGTGAGTAGGGGGGTCGGAAGGCTGGGGGGGGGGATCGGTAGGTGGGGGCAGCGGACCAAAAGAGGAGGGGAGCTGTAAGTGACGGCGGTGACCGATCGCTGCCATCTTTCGGTGGCGGCAGCCGATCACCGCCGTGACTCGGTGTGGGGGGGTCAGGGCTCGGTGTCCAGCCATGGCAGATGCTATTGCAGCATCGGCCATGGCTGGATTGTAATATTTCACCAATTAAATTGGTGAAATATTACACATTGCCCTGATTGGCTGTTTCACTTTTAACAGCCAATCATAGCGATCGTGGCCACGGGGGGGTTAAGCCAACCCCCCTGTGGTGAAGCACAAAGGGTCCTGTAACTGCGGTCGGGTGACCTTTGAGTGACCCCGGTCTCCCAGCCCGCAGGAACGCGATCCTTTCATGACGCCACATAGGCGTCACAGGTTGGATTGGCACCGACTTTCATGACGCCTACGTGGCGTCATGGGTCGGGAAGGGGTTAACCATAAATCAGCTTTGGTTAGGCACCAGAGAATTCACACAGGAGAGAAGCCTTTTTCATGTTCAGAATGTGGAAAATGTTTTACAAGAAAAGCGAACTTATCATACATCAGAGAATTCACACAGGGGAGAAGCCTTTTTCATGTTCTGAATGTGGAAAATGTTTTAAGCGGAAAACGCATCTTGATAACCACCAGAGAATTCACACAGGGGAGAAGCCTTTTTCCTGTTCAGAATGTGAGAAATGTTTTAAACAGAAATCAGATCTTGTTACTCACCGAGAATTCACACAGGAGAGAAGCCTTTTTCCTGTTCAGAATGTGGAAAATGTTTAAAAAGTAAAAGCGAACTTATCATGCATCAGAGAATTCACACAGGGGTGAAGCCTTTTTCATGTTCTGAATGTGGAAAATGTTTTAAGCGGAAAACGCATCTTGATAACCACCAGAGAATTCACACAGGGGAGAAGCCTTTTTCCTGTTCAGAATGTGAGAAATGTTTTAAACAGAAATCAGATCTTGTTACTCACCGAAGAATTCATACAGGGGAGAAGCCTTTTTCCTGTTCAGAATGTGGAAAATGTTTTACAAGTAAAAGCGAACTTATCATGCATCAGAGAATTCACACAGGAGAGAAGCCTTTTTCCTGTTCAGAATGTGGGAAATGTTTTAACCGGAAAACGCATCTTGATAACCACCAGAGAAGTCACACAGGAGAGAAGCCTCATAGATTGTAAGCTTGCGAGCAGGGCCCTCATTCCTCTTGGTATCTACTTTGATCTGTTGTTATGCTGAAATGTCTATTGTCTGTACAAGTCCCCTCTATAATGTAAAGTGCTGCGGAATATGTTGGCGCTATAGAAATAAAATTATTATTAAGCCTTTTTCCTGTTCAGAATGTGAGAAATGTTTTAAACAGAAATCAGATCTTGTTACTCACCAGAGAATTCATATAGGGGAGAAGCCTTTTTCCTGTTCAGAATGTGGAAAATATTTTATCCGGAAAATGCATCTTAATAGACAGCAGAGAACCCACACTGGGGAGAAACCTTTTTCATGTTCAGAATGTGGGAAATGTTTTCTGATGAAATCATCTCTTCTTGGTCGCCTGAGCAGTCACACAGGGTAGAAGCCTTTTTCATGTTCAGAATGTCAATGTATTAACTTAAAAATGTACCTTCTTAACCCCTCTCTGCCATCAGACGTACTATTCCGTCCATGTGACCCTGGACCTAATTCCCATGGACGGAATAGTACGTCATGGGCGATCAGCTGCGCTCCCGGGGGGAGCGCAGCTGATCGTCGCCGGGTGTCAGCTGATTATCACAGCTGACACCCGTGACTGTGTGTCAGGAGCGGTCACGGACCGCTCCCGGCACATTAACCCCTGGCACACCGCGATCAAACATGATCGCGGTGTACCCGGGGCACAGGGGAGGATCGCGCAGGGTGGGGGCTCCCTGCGCGCTCCCCTGAGACCCTCAGAGCAGCGCGATGTGTCGCGCTGTTCCGAGGGTCCGTCCTCCCTCCAGGTCCCCGGATCCAAGATGGCGCCGGGGTCCTGCAGGGAGGCGGCTTCCTCAGTGCCTGCTGAGAGCAGGCACTGAGAAGCCTGCAGCGATGCCAGAGCGATCGCTGGTGTGACAGAGTGCTGTGCACACTGTCACAGCAGCGATCTGCTAAAATACAGTGATGTCCCACCCTGGGACAAAGTATAAAAGTAAAAAAAATAAAAAGTGGTAAAAAAAAATCATAAAAAAAAAAAAAATATTCCCCAATAAATTCATTCTTTCCTGTAAATAAAAAACCAAAACAATAAAAGTACACATATTTGGTATCGCCAGCGTCCGTAACGACCCCCCCTATAAAACTGTCCCACTAGTTAACCCCTTTAATGAACCCCTTAAAAAAAAAAAAAAAACGAAGCAAAAAATCAATGCTTTATCTTCATACCGCTGAACAAAAAGTGGAATAACACGCGATCAAAAACACGGATATAAATAAACATGGTACCGCTGAAAACGTCATCTTGTCCCGCAAAAAAGAGCCGTCATACAGCATCATCAGCAAAAAAATAAAAAAGTTATAGCTCGCAGAATAAAGCGATGCAAAAATAATAATTTTTTATATAAAATTGTTTTCATTCTATAAAAGCGCCAAAACATAAAAAAAATGATATAAATGAGGTATCGCCGTAATCGTACTGACCCGAAGAATAAAACTGCTTTATCAATTTTACCACACGCGGAACGGTACAAACGCCTCCCCCAAAAGAAATTCATGAATTGCTGATTTTTGTTCATTCTAACCTCCCAAAAATCGAAATAAAAAGCGATCAAAAAATGTCACGTGCTCAAAAATGGTACCAATAAAAACGTCACCTCGTCCCGCAAAAAATAAGACCTTACATGACTCTGTGGGCCACAATATGCAAAAATTATAGCTCTCAAAATGTGGTGATGCAAAAAACTATTTTTTGCAATAAAAAGCGTCTTTTAGCGTGACAGCTGCCAATCATAAAAACCCGCTATAAATAGTAAATCAAACCCCCCTTTATCACCCCCTTAGTTAGGGAAAAATAATAAAATTAAAAAAATGTATTTATTTCCATTTTCCCGTTAGGGTTAGGGTTGCGGCTAAAGTTAGGGTTAGGGTTGGCGCTAACGTTAGGATTAGGATTAGGGTTGGGATTACGGTTAGGGGTGTTAGGGTTAGGTTTGTGGTTAGGGTTGGGACTAGGTTAGGGGTGTGTTGGGGTTAGGGTTGGAGTTAGAATTGGGGGTTTCCGCTGTTTAGGCACATCAGGGGCTCTCCAAATGTGACATGGCGTCTGATCTCAATTCCAGCCAATTCTGCGTTGAAAAAGTCAAACGGTGCTCCTTCACTTCTGAGCTCTGCCATGCGCCCAAACAGTAGTTTACCCCCACATATGGGGTATCAGCGTACTCAGGACAAAATGCACAATAACTCTTGGGGTCCAATTTCTTCTGTTACCCTTGGGAAAATAAAAAATTGGGGGCGAAAATATCATTTTTGTAAAAAAATGATTATTTTTGTTTTTACGGCTGTACATTATAAACTGTGAAGCACTTGGGGCTTCATAGCGCTCACCACACATCTAGATAAGTTCCTTGTGGGGTCTATTTTCCAAAATAGGGTCACTTGTGGGGGGTTTCCACTGTTTAGGCACATCAGGGGCTCTCCAAATGCGACATGACGCCCGCAGACCATTCCATCAAAGTCTGCAATCCAAAATGTCACTACTTCCCTTCCGAGCCCCGACGTGTGCCCTTACAGTAGTTTTCTCCCACATATTGGGTATCGGCGTACTCAGGACAAATTGGACAACAACTTTTGGGGTCCAGTTTCTCCTGTTACCCTTGGGAAAATAAAAAGTTGGGGACTAAAAGATCATGTTTGTGGAAAAAATGTTTTTTTCAGCTGCAGAGGGAAGGAAGAGAGCCACAGTATTCATGACTAGTGGGTAGGCGGAGCCCCAGATAGGATTGACACCTCAGATTAAAAGCGTGTTGACCGGCCCCTCCAGCTCGGGCTCCTCCTACTCCAGCTCCTTCAGTCTAAGATTTGAGGTCTCAGAGGATGGATCGCTGCTGAAGCAGCTCCTCAGAAGATTTTTTATTTTTATCGGACAAGAGACTTGGATCACCAGGAATGGTCTAGAGGTCTCAGGGTCTCAGCGCTGCTGGACCCCCACCTCTCCCTTGGCGGATCTGTAATTACATGATGGTCCCTGCAGAATCTTGCCGGCCCTGGGGGATGAGGAGGGCTTCCCTGGCGGGGGCGCAAACCGCACACTGGGGTCACTGCGCTCCCCGCCCTGGGGAAGCATGGGCACAAGCGCCACAAATCCCGAGGGGTCCCTGTGGCGCTCGGCTGGTGAGTACTCCATAATTCTTTATTAATACTGTGTGAGTGCTTTAGCGACGGCTGTGGCAGCGCTATTACATGTTTATCAGTGTGCTTTCAGCGCTGTGGTGGCAGCGCTGTTACATGTAAAGGTGGTGTTTTTGTGTTGTACTTTTGTCCGCAGGCAGATGCCTGCAGGACACGGGGGAGCAGGAGCGAGGGAGTTTCGCGCTCATTTTTTTGAGCCAGTGGGGGGCGTGGCCTCACGCTTCCCGGTCTTCTTGCAGGAAGCGCGCGTTCTTGTGCTTCTCTTCCGGCTCCCTCACCGCGGCGGCCATTACCAGGCTCCCGGGCTCCTCAGACTCTACTCCTCCCGTCTCAGGCACATCACCACGGCCAGCTGGGTGAGTGATAATTCCTCACCCCACAGCGCAGAGATAGGCTATCCTGCAGCTGCGTCTCATATAGAGACCTTGGTTTTTGGCTGGGACTCACACAATAAGAAAGTTGTGGGGAGTCTGCGACATTTAAGGTACTGCCACACTAAACAACATCGCTAACGGGATCGCTAAAAAACGTCACTATTTAGCGATCCCGTTAGCGATGTTGTTGTGTGCGGCATCTAGCGACGACGTGGCCCCTGCTGTGATCTGTAATTACATGATGGTCCCTGCAGAATCTTGCCGGCCCTGGGGGATGAGGAGGGCTTCCCTGGCGGGGCGCAAACCGCACACTGGGTCACTGCGCTCCCCGCCCTGGGGGAAGCATGGGCACAAGCGCCACAAATCCCGAGGGGTCCCTGTGGCGCTCGGCTGGTGAGTACTCCATAATTCTTTATTAATACTGTGTGAGTGCTTTAGCGACGGCTGTGGCAGCGCTATTACATGTTTATCAGTGTGCTTTCAGCGCTGTGGTGGCAGCGCTGTTACATGTAAAGGTGGTGTTTTTGTGTTGTACTTTTGTCCGCAGGCAGATGCCTGCAGGACACGGGGGGAGCAGGAGCGAGGGAGTTTCGCGCTCATTTTTTTTGAGCCAGTGGGGGGCGTGGCCTCACGCTTCCCGGTCTTCTTGCAGGAAGCGCGCGTTCTTGTGCTTCTCTTCCGGCTCCCTCACCGCGGCGGCCATTACCAGGCTCCCGGGCTCCTCAGACTCTACTCCTCCCGTCTCAGGCACATCACCACGGCCAGCTGGGTGAGTGATAATTCCTCACCCCACAGCGCAGAGATAGGCTATCCTGCAGCTGCGGTCTCATATAGAGACCTTGGTTTTTGGCTGGGACTCACACAATAAGAAAGTTGTGGGGAGTCTGCGACATTTAAGGTACTGCCACACTAAACAACATCGCTAACGGGATCGCTAAAAAACGTCACTATTTAGCGATCCCGTTAGCGATGTTGTTGTGTGCGGCATCTAGCGACGACGTGGCCCCTGCTGTGATCTGTAATTACATGATGGTCCCTGCAGAATCTTGCCGGCCCTGGGGGATGAGGAGGGCTTCCCTGGCGGGGGCGCAAACCGCACACTGGGTCACTGCGCTCCCCGCCCTGGGGGAAGCATGGGCACAAGCGCCACAAATCCCGAGGGGTCCCTGTGGCGCTCGGCTGGTGAGTACTCCACAATTCTTTATTAATACTGTGTGAGTGCTTTAGCGACGGCTGTGGCAGCGCTATTACATGTTTATCAGTGTGCTTTCAGCGCTGTGGTGGCAGCGCTGTTACATGTAAAGGTGGTGTTTTTGTGTTGTACTTTTGTCCGCAGGCAGATGCCTGCAGGACACGGGGGGAGCAGGAGCGAGGGAGTTTCGCGCTCATTTTTTTTGAGCCAGCGGGGGGCGTGGCCTCACGCTTCCCGGTCTTCTTGCAGGAAGCGCGCGTTCTTGTGCTTCTCTTCCGGCTCCCTCACCGCGGCGGCCATTACCAGGCTCCCGGGCTCCTCAGACTCTACTCCTCCCGTCTCAGGCACATCACCACGGCCAGCTGGGTGAGTGATAATTCCTCACCCCACAGCGCAGAGATAGGCTATCCTGCAGCTGCGGTCTCATATAGAGACCTTGGTTTTTGGCTGGGACTCACACAATAAGAAAGTTGTGGGGAGTCTGCGACATTTAAGGTACTGCCACACTAAACAACATCGCTAACGGGATCGCTAAAAAACGTCACTATTTAGCGATCCCGTTAGCGATGTTGTTGTGTGCGGCATCTAGCGACGACGTGGCCCCTGCTGTGATCTCGTTCGTCGCTGACATCGTTCCGGACCCTATTTTTATCGTCGGCGCCCCGCTGGTAAGTATACACTACCGGTCAAAAGTTTAGGGTCACTTAGAAATTTCCTTATTTTTGAAAGAAAAGCAGTTTTTTTCCAATGAAGCTAACATTAAATGATTCAGAAATACACTCTATACAGTGTTAATGTGGTAAATGACTATTCTAGCGGCAAACGTCTAGTTTATAATGCAATATCTTCATAGGTGTATAGAGGCCCATTTCCAACAACCATCACTCCAGTGTACTTATGGTATTTTGTGTTCGCTAACTGTGTAAGAAGGCTAATAGATGGTTAAAATACCCTTTAAAACCCTTGTGCAAGTATGTTAACACAGCTGAAAACCGTTTGGTTGATTAGAGAAGCTATAAACCTGACCTTCCTTTGAGCTTGTTGAGAATCTGGAGCATTACATTTGTTGGTTCCATTAAACTCTCAAAATGGCCAAAAAAAAGAACTTTCTTGTGAAACTCGACAGTCTATTCTTGTTCTTAGAAATGAAGGCTATTCCATGCGAAAAATTACCAAGAAACTGAAGAATTCATACAATGGTGTGTAGTACTCCCTTTAGAGGAGTGCACAAACAAGCTCTAACCAGAGAAGAAAGACAAGTGGGAGGCCCCGCTGCACAACTGAGCAACAAGACAAGTACATTAGAGTCTTTAGTTTGAAAAATTGACGCCTCACAGGTCCTCAACTGGCAGCTTCATTAAACAGTACACATTAAACGCAGTGTCAACATCTACAGTGAAGAGGCGATTTGGGGATGCTGGCCTTCAGGGCAGATTGGCAAAACAAAAGCCATATTTAAGACTGGCTTAAATGAAAGGAAAAGATTAATATGGGCAAAAGAACACAGACATTGGACAGAGGAATATTGGAAAAAAGTGTTATGGACAGACGAATCCAAATTTGAGGTGTTTGGATCACACAGAAGAACATTTGTGAGACACAGAACAACTGAAAAAATGCTGGAAGAGTGCCTGACACCATCTGTCAAGCATGGTGGAGGTAATGTGATGGTCTGGGGTTGCTTTGGTGCTGGTAAAGTGGGAGATTTGTACAAGGTAATAGGGATTTTGACTAAGAAAGGCTATCACTCCATTTTGCAACGCCATGCCATACCCTGTGGACAGCACTTGAATGGAGCCAATTTCATCCTACAACAGGACAATGACCCAAAGCGACCTCCAAATTATGCAAGAACCATTTAGGGAAGAAGCAGGCAGCTGGTATTCTACCTGTAATGGAGTGGCTAGCACAGTCACCAGATCTCAACCCCATTGAGCTGTTGTGGGAGCAGCTTGACCGTATGGTATGCAAAAAGTGCCCATCAAGCCAAACCAACTTGTGGGAGGGGCTTCTGGAAGCATGGGGTGAAATTTCTCCAGATTACCTCAGCAAATTAACTGTTTGAATGCCAAAGGTCTGCAATGCTGTAATTGCTGCAAAGGGAGCATTCTTTGACGAAAGCAAAGTTTTAAGGAGAAAATTATTATTTCAAATAAAAATCTTTTTTTTTTAACCTTGTCAATGTCTGGACTATATTTTAAATTCATTTGGCAACTCATTTGATTAATAAAAGTATGAGTTTTCATGGAAAACACAAAATTGTCTGGGTGACCCTAAACTTTTGACCGGTAGTGTATATCGCTGAGTGTAGCACCTTTTGTTAGCGATTTAGCGGTACTTTTGTACCGCTAAAGTCGTTAAGGAGATCGCTAACCGCGATAGCGTCCTTAACGACGTCGCTAAATTAGGCTGCTACTAGCGATATAGAAACAATCCCGCTAGCGATTGCATTAGTATGCGTCGTTATCGTGATCGCTAGCGGGATTGTTTAGTGTGACAGTACCTTAACCCTTGCTGAGGGTTATCTCTGCCAGCGTTTTTGGCTAATACAGCTGGGGTAGCTCTATCTGTTAAGAGCTTTAACCCTTCAGCGTCCTTTTTGTGCATTCATTAAAAAAAAAAAAAAAAAACACATTTTTTGCTGGTTACTGTCATTTGACCTGCCATATACAGTGTGAGGCATGTCGGAACAGGGTTCAGAAGCCGCGGACCATATTCCAGTTCCGCTTCGGCAATCTGATACGCAGACCTCGACAGCGACTAGCACTGCGGTCGGAGGTTACAGTGATGCAAAATTGGATGCTATCGCTCGTTCTATTAATGGCTTGTCTGACCTTTTAGGTCAATATGTGTCAGCTAGATCCTCTCAGGACAGGAAGCGACACAGGCCGTTACCGTCCTTTCCGCGTAGCGAATCAGATGTCTCTGATTTGGATTGTGGAGAGGGTTCCCCTTTAAGTTCGGATGGGGAGATATCCGATTCGGATAAGGAGGAACGGCAGGGGCGTTCTTCTCTTGTGAGACGTACAGAGGCATTTATTGAAGCAATGAGAGAGGTTTTACAGTTACGGAGGTGGTAACTAGTCGTCCTGGTAAATCAGCACGAATGTACCAGGAGTACCGTACGTCGCGATCAACATTGCCAGCTCTGGATGAGCTTAATAGTGCAGTAGAGAAGGAACGTCTGTGTCCAGATAAACGTTTTCATGGAACGCGGTTCTTTGACGCACTTTATCCGTGTTCTGCGGAGTTGAAGGATAATTGGACTCCTTCTCCTGAAGTGGATGTTTCTTTATCCCAGCTTAGTAAATCCTCATTGCTTCCTGTTAAAGGGAAGGAGAGTCTGCAGGAGCCGCTGGACAGGAAAACGGAAATGGCGGCGAAATCAAACTATGAGGCCGCGGGTCATGGATTCAGAGCGGTGCTAGGATCCATGTGTGCTTCTAAGGCTTCTCTAGGCTGGTTGGAACGTCTAAGGACGGCGTTGCAAAATGGATCTCCGTTATCTGACATGGAGGAGATTTTCGAATGGTTGGAGACTGCAGCCCGTTATATCTATGATGCGGGTCTGGATACTGCGTCTCTTCTGTCCAGGGCGCAAGCTTCGGCGGTCACAGTCAGAAGAGCTCTATGGCTCAGACAGTGGACCGGGGACGCGGTCTCCAAACAAGGTTTGCTGGCCTTAGCTTACAAGGGTGGTCATCTTTTTGGATCTGACCTCACAGAGCTGATTAACAAGGCAAAGGCAAAAGAAGCAGCGTTACCACAGCGTAGGGCTATGGCTTCTGTGTCTAGCAGACCTGGTGCCTATAGTGGTCGGCGGTCCTTTCGGGGCCGGGGACGATTCGGTCAGTCCTCTTGGGGATCGGGTCGTTCCTCTTTCTCGGGAAAAAAGTCCTCCCAGAAATCTCGCACTCCCTGGAAGCAGAATTTCCGTCAAGACAAGCGGGAATCTGACAAGAAGCCCGCCAAGATGGACTGACGCCAGGGGTCCACTCGAGGACTCTCGAGTGGGGGGTCGCCTGCTCCAATTCAAGGAGACTTGGATTTCTCGCGTCCCGGATTCCTGGGTAATGCGGGTCGTGTCGGCAGGCTATTTCATAGAGTTCTCTTCTCGACCCCCGGACACTTTTTGCCAGTCTCGCATTCCGTCAGAGCCCGAGCTTTTTGTCGCTCTGCAGCGAGAGGTCGAATTTCTTCTACAGAAGGGTGTGGTAATACCGGTTCCGCCAGAGGACCGGGGAAAAGGGTTTTATTCCAATCTTTTTGTGGTCCCCAAAAAGGAGGACAAATTTCGCCCGATTCTGGATCTCAAAAGATTGAATCGGCATGTCCACACCCGGAAATTCCGCATGGAGTCGCTTCGCTCCGTTGTGGCAGCTCTGTCGCAGAACGATTTTTTGGTGTCAATCGACATTCGCGACGCTTATTTGCATGTTCCCGTCGGAAGGGCTCATCAGCGCTTTCTTCGTTTTGCCATAGGTCGGGACCATTACCAGTTCGTGGCTCTGCCATTCGGCTTAGCCTCAGCGCCCAGAGTCTTTACAAAAATTCTGGCGCCCCTCATGGCAATTCTTCGAAGACAGGGGGTTACGATTCTTCCTTACCTGGACGATGTTTTGATCGTGGCTTCCTCGGAGGAGGAGGCAGTGACGGCTCGCAATCTGTCTCTTCAGCTACTGAAGGACTTCGGTTGGCTGGTCAATTGGGAGAAGTCGTTTCTGGAACCGTCGCAAGCAATTCTCTTTTTGGGGATGCATTTCGACACGGTACGGGCAGTAGTTTCCCTACCTCCAGACAAACAGTCATGTCTTCTTCGACATGTACAGATCATGAAGTCTTCGACAGCAATGTCCCTTCGGAAGTGTATGCGTCTTCTGGGATTAATGGTGGCGTCCATGGAGGCAATTCCGTTTGCCCAGTTTCATTCCAGGGCTCTCCAAAGGTTCATTCTGAGTCATTGGAATCGGTCGCAATCGCTGGATTGCAGTGTCACCTTTTCTCGCGGGGTGCGAGAATCTCTAGGATGGTGGTTACGTCCAGGAGCATTATCCCTGGGGAAGTCCTTCCTTCCTCCGAAGTGGTCGATCATAACCACCGATGCCAGCCTGACAGGCTGGGGGGTGTTTGGAACGATTCCTGGATTCAGGGAGTATGGTCATCGGAAGAGTCTGTTCTACCGATCAACATCCTGGAATTGAGGGCAATTTTCCTTTGCCTCCAACACTGGACGGTCCCTTTGAGCGGTCTGCCAGTCCGAGTGCAGACAGACAACGCGACGGCGGTCGCGTATATCAATCACCAAGGCGGGACAAGGAGCTCCAGGCTCATGGTGGAGGTGTCTCGGATCCTGATTTGGGCCGAGGCCAGAGTGCCAGCCATTTCTGCGATCCACATTCCAGGGGTTCAGAATGTTACGGCGGACTTTCTCAGTCGTGAGAAGATGGATCCCGGAGAATGGAGTCTTCATCCGGAGATTTTTGCACTGTTGTGCTCCCGTTGGGGAACTCCCCAAGTGGATTTGATGGCATCCAGGTTCAATGCCAAGCTACCGACGTTCATGTCCAGGTACAGGGACCCGAAGGCTGTGGCGGTGGATGCTCTAGTGGCTCAGTGGGACCAATTCGAGCTAATCTACGTGTTCCCGCCGATATCCTTACTTCCTCTGGTGCTGCGTCGGATCAGACTAGAGAGAATCCCGGCTATGTTGATAGCCCCAGATTGGCCAAGAAGGACGTGGTTCTCGACACTAATGTCGCTATTGGCGGCACCTCCATTTCCACTTCCTCCTCGACCGGACCTGTTGACTCAGGGGCCCGTTTGTCATCCGGACTTGGAGTCTCTGCGTTTGACGGCGTGGCTCTTGAGACCGAAATATTGACCCGTAGAGGTTTTTCAGCCAAGGTCATTGCTACTCTGCGAGCTGCCAGAAGTCCGGCTACTACTAAGATTTACCACAAGACTTGGGAAGCCTTCTTTTCGTGGTGTTCGGGGTCTTCAAAGAACCCGAGGAAATTTTCCATTCCCAATTTGTTGGCTTTTTTGCAATACGGGTTGGACAAAGGTTTGGCAGTTAGCACTCTGAAGGGTCAGGTTTCTGCTCTGTCCTTACTTTTTCGGAGGGCTATCGCCTCGCGTAGGGACGTGCGTTCCTTTTTTCGTGGAATAACCCGTCAGTTTCCGCCGCGGAAGACACCTGTATCTCCTTGGCGGCTCAACCTTGTTATGGAGGCTCTTCAGCATGAGCCTTTTGAGCCTTGGACTCTGCTAGCATTCTTTACTTCTTGAAGGGGCCTTCTATGGCATACCTCTTGAGAAGGTTTCTGTTGGCACTCTAGTCATGCTTACCTCCTTTCCTGGAGGTTTTTTTGCCGATCGTAGACGTTCCGTGGGATGATTTTTACCATGTTTCACATTCTTTCCAGGAATTGTTCCTTCACTCTGTCCGAACCGAAGAATGCGAAAGAGCAGCTTTGCACACATTGGATTAGTGCGGGCTTGATTTTATTGTCTATACTCAAGGTTTTCGCAAGTCGGACTCCTGTTTGTGATTCCAGCAGGTCTCGGCGTGGCAACGAGCTTCCAAGACTTATAGCTTTTGGATCGGTCAGCCTTTGGAAGCTTACCATCTTAGGTGACCTGCCCGTAAGATTCGGCTCATTCACGAGAGCTGTGGCTATCCTGGGCTTTCCTCAAGGCCTCTTAGCTCAACTCTGCCGAGCGCAAACTTTGGCGATCTGTCCACATGTTACATGTTTATAAGGTGGACTGTCAGTGCTTCCTGATCAAGCCCTTCGACGTAGGTCCTGCAGGCACTGTATTAAATTCTCATGAACTTATGTTAGCGCTAGTTGCGCTTTATTTAGGTGTTGGTTCTGCCTTTGTTTTTTTTCCCCCTTATTTTTGACTGCTTTGACGTCCCACTAGACATAAACTCGTGGCTCTCTTCCTTCCTCTGCAGCTGAAAGACGATTTTGGTAGATTTACTGAAATCCTTTTCAGCGAAGGAAGAGAAAGAGACACAGCACCCTCCCATGCAGAAGTGTGTTGTTTTCAGATGGTGTGACTCTCCTACAGCGATATCGGCTGAGTCAGCGGTAAGGTCTGTTCAGCATCGCCAGCTCATCGCAGTGAGATCAGGTTCAGTGAGTAGTACCCTGGAACTCTGTGGTTTTCTTCATATTCATACATAACCTGTATTCTTGTGGTTTCTCTGAAGCCCTTCAAAGGGTTATGTTCTCGCTGGTGATCTTTGCTCTTCCCTAAAGCTTGCTACACTGAAGAGCGGAGTAGAGAAGCCGAGCTGTACGGGCCGTCAACTCGCTTTTATCTGAGTTCATCCTATCTGGCCCGCCTACCACTATCCATGATACTGTTCTCTTCCATCCTCGCATGAAAAGGATTTTACAGTAAGTCTTACCAAAATCCGTCTTTTATTTTCATGTCTGGGCGTTATAAACTTTAGTGAAGACCTGGGTTCAAATTCTCACCAACTTCTAGATAAGTTCCTTGAGGGTCTAGTTCCCAATGGTGTCATTTGTCGGGGTTCCACTGTTTAGCAGATCAGGGTCATCCAACAAGACAGGCGTCCAATCAGTTTGATAAAACAGTCCAAACGGCGCTTCCTATTCCTTCCAATGCTCTCATGCACCCAAACAGTGGTTTTAACCCACATATGGTTTCAGCGTACTACAGGACAAATTGCACACATAACTTTGGAGATCTTGAACCTTGGGAAAATAAAAAATTTTGGCGTGAAAAGACATTTGTGGTAAAAATATGATTTTTTAATTTGACGGCTGTACGTTATAAACTGTGTGAAGCACTTGGGGTAAATTGCTCACAACGATCTAGCTAAATTTTCCATAGGGGGGCTAGTTTCCAAAATGGTGTCACTTGTGGGGGTTCCACTGTTTAGTGCGCACAGGAGGCCTCTCCAAACGTGGCTGGCGTCCAATCTCAATTCCAAGCCAATTTGGTTTGCAAAAGTTCAACGGCGCTCCTTCCCTTACAAGCTCTGCCGTGTGCCCAAACAGCGGTTTCCCCCACATGTGAGGTACGGCGACTCAAGAAATTGCTCACAATTTCTGTCCATTTTTCCTCTTTTACCCTTGTGAAAATTTAAAGAAAGTTTGTAAAATCATTTTTTGACTAAAAGTACATATTCATTTTTTCCTTTCACTGTTGCTTCGCTCCTGTGAAGCACCTGAAGGTTAATACTCTTGATGGTTTTGAGTACCTTGAGGGTGCAGTTTTAGCAGGGTGTCACTTTGGTATTTCTGCCATATAGACCCTCAAAGTGACTTCAATGTGGTGGTCCAAAATGGCTTTGTAAATTTTGCTGTAACAATGAGAATCGCTGTCACTTTAACCCTTATAATTTCCTAACAGAAAAAATGTTGGTTCCAAAATTGTGCTCATGTAAAGTAACATGTGGAGAATATTATTTCTTACATTGTGTGCATATTCTCTGTTAAGGGAATAAAATTCAAGTTGAATGTCAAATTACCATATTGCATTTTTCAAAAAAACGCAAGTTATTCTGAAAAATTTTACCACTACGTAAGTACAATATGTCACGAGGAACAATCTCATGAATCCGAAGATCCTTGAAGTGTTCCAGATTTAGCCTCATAAATAACAGTGTCAGAATGTAAAAATGCCCGGTCATTAACGTGCAAACCACCTTTGGTGAAGGGATAAAGGTTAACTGAGTGAATTAACAGGTTGTTCAATTGTGGACACCCATTAAACATCAAATCCCACCAGAGAGAAGCCATTATTATACCTAGAGTTGAAAAATGAATTAGTGGAAATTTGTATTTTGTTGACCGGGAAAACTGATATAAATATAATTTGTTATTGGTAATTGAGGAAAACATGTAACAGTAAGATTATGAAATGGAAATTACTTTAGAACTACTGTACTTTTGGCATATAGAACACTTTAGCAAGAAAACTCTTTCCTAATAAGTAATGCATTTATACCATAGGCACTTCCTGTGTCAGAAATCATGAGCAATGCCTTCCTGGTCACCGAAGACTGCTCTCTCTCACCCACACTTATCTAACTGTATAGTGCAGAGCGGAGGGTTCCAAAACCTGCACAAGCTGCACTCCTGATGAGCAGCTGAGGACCTTCCACCCACAACTCAGGACCTTTCACATCATGTAATCAATCACATGCACTGGAAGGAACTGCAAATGGAGTAATGTGACAGTGTTTGTGTATGCAAATGTGCATATACAGCAGAGTTGTGTGTGTATGTAACTGTAAAGGGGTTAAGTTAATGTTCATTGTCGTACTTGTGCCTTTTTGCTTACTGGTATTGTTACATGTACTACCTCATGTATGATATGGTACTGCTACCCCTTCTGGGTATTACCATCGCTTTGTTTCCATGTTTGATTGTTCCTCATTGTATATGTGATAATGTTCGCTATGTTTTCGTGTACAGTATGGGGAAAGTGTAATGCGTGGGAATGGCCACTAGATGGGGGGCATCCTAGCACACACTAGTTGTAGTCAGAGATAGGTTAAGTGTAGGAGGGGCTGCCGGGTAGTAAGAGAAATTTCTAGGAAGTTAGGTCAGATAGGGCCAGGGTGCCCAAGTGTCCATATGGGCTATAGGCCCGGACAGCTGTGCAGCCACGTAACGTTCAAGTGCTGCAGCTCACGTTACCCACAGCCACTGTATGTCATAGCAGTGGGCCAGAACAGGAAAGGAAAAATGTGGCTGCTCATCTCCTGGGCTGATGCTTTTAGGGCAGGAGTTGGTTGGACTGAGGAGATGAAGGAAGTTGGAGCTTCGACAAGATCGGAGACAACCAAACCTGGTGACTGATGATTTCGAGTCTGGGGCGAAACAGGCAGAAGGAATTTTCATCATGGCGAGGTCAGGCCAGGAAGGAACTGGGGAGCAGTCTAGGACAGACTGATCCGGGCGTGTACTGCACAGAAGTGACAGCAAAGCAGGGAAAGATAAGGAAACAAGTGAATCCCATGATGTGCCAACTGTCGATGTAACGTGTCAAGAGTTAAGTAAAGATTATGTTCAAGTTATCCTGAACTGTGTCTCCATTAACCCCTTCATGACCCAGCCTATTTTGACCTTAAAGACCTTGCCATTTTTTGCAATTCTGACCAGTGTCCCTTTATGAGGTAATAACTCAGGAACGCTTCAACGGATCCTAGCGATTCTGAGATTGTTTTTTCGTGACATTGGGCTTCATGTTAGCGGTAAATTTAGGTCGATAATTTTTGCGTTTATTTGTGAAAAAAAATGGAAATTTGGCGAAAATTTTGTAATTTTCAAATTTTTAATTTTTATTCTGTTAAACCACAGAGTTGTGACACAAAATAGTTAATAAATAACATTTCCCACATGTCTACTTTACATCAGCTCAATTTTGGGAACAGCATTTTTTTTGTTAGGAAGTTATAAGGGTTAAAAGTTGACCAGCGATTTCTCATTTTCACAGCAAAATTTACAAAACCATTTTTGTTAGGGACCACCTCACATTTGAAGTCACTTTGAGGGGTCTATATGGCAGAAAATACCCAAAAGAGACACCTTTATAAAAACTGCACCCCTCAAGCTACTCAAAACTACATTCAAGAAGATTATTAACCCTTCAGGTGCTTCACAGGAACTAAAGCAACGTGGAAGGAATAAATGGACATTTTAATTTTTCCAACAGAAATTTTCTTTTAGCATCAATTTTTCATTTTTACATGGGCAACAGGATAAAATGGATCCTAAAATTTGTTCGGCAATTTCTCCTGAGTACACAGATACCTCATATGTGGTCATAAACCACTGTATGGGCGCACGGCAGGGCTCAGAAGGGAAGGAGCGCCATTTGACTTTTTGAATGGAAAATATGCTGGAATATTTAGCAGTTGCCATGTTGCATTTGGAGAGTCCCTGTGTGCCTAAACATTGGAGCCCCCCACAAGTGACCCCATTTTGGAAACTAGACCCCCTAAGGAACTTATCTAGATGCATAGTGATCACTTTGAACCCCCAGGTGCTTCACAAATTGATCTGTAAAAAAAAGAAAGTACTTTTTTTTCACAAAAATTTTTTTTAGCCTCAGTTTTTACATTTTCACATGGGCAACAGTATAAATTTTATCCTAAAATTTGTTGAGCAATTTCTCTTGAGTACACAGATACCTCATATGTGGTCATAAACCACTGCTTGGGCGCACGGCAGGGTTCAGAAGGGAAGGAGCGCCATTTGACTTTTTGAATGGAAAATATGCTGGAATATTTAGCGGTTGCCATGTCGCATTTGGAGAGTCCCTGTGTGCCTAAACATTGGAGCTCCCCCACAAGTGACCCCATTTTGGAAACTAGACCCCCTAAGGAACTTATCTAGATGCATAGTGAGCACTTTGAACCTCCAGGTGCTTCACAGAAGTTTATAACGCAGAGCCGTGAAAATAAAAAAATCATTTTTTTTCTCAAAAAATGATTTTTTAGCCCACTATTTTTTATTTTCACACTGGTTACAGGAGAAATTGGACCCCAAAAGTTGTTGTCCAGTTTGTCCTGAGTATGCTAGTACCCCATATGTGGGGGGAACCACTGTTTGGGCACACGTCAGGGCTCGGAAGGGATGTAGTGACGCTTTGAAATGCTGACTTGATGGAATGGTCTGCGGGCATCTTGTTACGTTTGCAGAGCCCCTGATGTGCCTAAACAGTAGAAACTCCCCACAAGTGACCCCATTTTGGAAACTAGACCCGCAAAGAACTTATCTAGATGTGTGGTGAGCACTTTGAACCCCCAAGGGCTACACAGAATATAACGCCCGGGCATGAAAATAAAACATATTTTTTCCACAATCAGGATCTTTAGTCCCCAATTTTTTTATTTTCCCAAGGGTAACATGAGAAATTAGACCCCAAAAGTTGTTGTCCAATTTGTCCTGAGTATGCTGATATCCCATATGTGGGAGAAAACTACTGTATGGGCACACGTCGGGGCTCGGATGGGAAGTAGTGACGTTTTGAAATGCCCACTTGATGGAATGGTCTTCGGGCGTCATGTTACATTTGCAGAGTCCCTGATGTGCCTAAACAGTAGAAACTCCCCACAAGTGACCCCATTTTGGAAACTAGATCCCCCAAGGAACTCCTATAGATGTGTGGTAAGCACTTTGAATCTCCAAGTCCTTCACAGAAGTTTATAACGCAGAGCCGTGAAAATATAAAATCATTTTTTTTCCACAAAAATAATTTTTAGTCCCCAATTTTTTTTTCCCAATGTTAACAGGAGAAATTAGAACCCCCAAAGTTGTTGTGCAATTTTTCCCGAGTACGCTGATACCCCATATGTGGGGATAAACCACTGTTTGGGCATACGTCGGGGCTTGGAATAAAGGGAGCACTGTTGTGAAAGTGCTAGAAATGAATTCTGAGCAGAAGCTCCCTCTGGTGGTTACAAACAGTACTGAACTATCCAATGAAGATTGTGAAGATTGGCGATCAGGTGTTACTGACTGGTCTTATATAAGGGAGGTTCCCTCCCATCAGGGTTGCCGGTGATCAATTGTTCTGGTCTCATCTTTGATTCCTGTTCACTTTGTAGCCTGCTGTTTCGTGCCTAAATCTTCTGCTAACAGATAAGACATTTTCTTCTTTTTGTTTTTTGTGCTTGCTTTTTGCATTTTGTCCTGCACTTTTGTGGGGGTCTGCCGGGTCCCCTGCGGGGGCTTGTGCTCTCAGTTTAGTTCAGCCACTGTTTGTTCATTTGCCTTTTCCAGTTTTTTCAGTGGCTGCTGTTTAGTTTTTGTTACACCAGAGAATTAATTTAGGTGGTAGAGGTCTGTGATCTCAGGTGTTTTTGTAATTAGTAGAGTTGGTACTTTTCAGGGTTTTTTGGGGTTGCAGTAAGTGTCCTTCCTATCCTTTTCTATTTAGGAAGTTTGGGCCCCAACGTTTGCTCATACTATTTTCTATCTGTGTCTGTATTTCCTCTTGTCTAACCGCCATTACATGTTTGGGGGCTTTCTATGTTCTTTGGGGATCTGCTCCGGGGCAGATAGTTTTCCTCTTTCTGTCTTTAGGTGTAGTTAGCTTCTCAGGCTGTGACGAGGCGTCTAGGACCAACGTAGGTACGTGTAATGTATGTAGTACAGTTCATATAGCGTCTTGTGCTTGGGTGCGATGAAAACACAGGAGTCACAGGTTTGATATAGAAAAGTCCTGTATTACTTCATACAAGTTGGCAGAAATAGTCACACAGTTTGCAGACACAGAAACAGGAGACACAGCAGGCCAGAGTAATCCAAGCTCAGCAATCACTCTCCAATACAGATTCAGGATCTTCTTCTCTGTTACCGTAAGTCCATGCAAACGTGGGTCTTTCAAAGAGCAGGGTTCAGAGTCCACAAGTGCTTCAGAGTTCCTCAGTAGGAATAGCTGGAGTACAAGGTCCAAGGCTTACAGGAGTCAAGTCACAGGTTCACTGCAGGCTAGATTCTGAAGCACTGATTGCTCAGCTGTGGCTGCTTAAGAAGCAAAGGAGAGAATCAGGGCGGGAACATGCAAGCTGGAAACTCCATTTTGACTGAGGGCAAGATAGCTGCAGCAAGACAGAAAGTAAAATGGCTGACGAACAAACTGAGTTTCAGGAATATATACATAGAACCTTACATTACTCCCCCCTTAAGGACAACCTCCGGATGACCTCAGACCAGGCTTGTGTGGGTACCTCTGATGAAACTGACGGAGCAAGCGAGGAACATTAACGTTATTGACCGGTTCCCATGAGTTGTCCTCAACTGGGTAGCCCTGCCATTTAATCAGATATTGTAACTGATTTCTATACAACCTGGAATCTAAAATCCTTTCCACCACAAATTCTTCCTGACCATCGACTAGCACTGGGTCAGGGCAAGGAGAGGAACGTCCAGGAAACGTATTGGGTGTCGCAGCCTTTAGTAGGGATACATGAAAGACAGGGTGGATTCTCATAGTTCTGGGCAGTTGAAGACGACAAGCAACGGCACTTATAATTTTACTGATTTTATAGGGTCCAATGTACTTATGTCCCAACTTAGACGATGGAATCCTTAACTTCAGATTTCTGGTTGACAGCCAGACCAAGTCTCCTACCTTGAAAGCTGGTGCAGGTTTACGAAATTTATCTGCTGCTTTCTTGTACCTTTCTTGAGCCGATTCCAGATTTTCCTTTAGAAGATCCATATTCTTCTGTAAAGACGTGATTCTTTCAGCCACTGCTGGTAAAGGCGTTTCTATGGGAAATCGTGGTAGAATGTTAGGATGATAACCTAGATTAGAGTAAAAAGGAGACTGTTTAGTGGAGGCACTCTGAGAGTTGTTATACGAGAACTCAGCTAATGGAAGTAGATCCACCCAATCATCCTGTAGGTGGCAGATAAAGCAGCGGAGATACTGCTCCAGGGTTTGATTGGTTCGTTCGGTCTGTCCATTAGTCTGGGGATGAAAAGCAGAAGAAAGGTTTACTTTAATGTCCAATGCTGCACAGAAATTTTGCCAAAACCTAGAAGTGAATTGCACCCCTCGATCCGAAATAACCTCATCCGGTACTCCATGTAAGCGAAACACATCTTTAATCATCAAATCTGATGTCTGTTTTGCAGTGGGTAAGCCGACACAAGGGATAAAATGAGCTGCCTTTGTTAGACGGTCAACCACCACTAGAATGGTGTTCTTCCCCTGAGAGGTTGGTAACTCCACAATGAAGTCCATAGAAATGGATCCCCACGGGCGGGACGGGGTGGGAAGAGGCTGTAACAGACCAGTTGGTGAGGAGCGAGGTGTTTTGCATCTTGCACAGACCTCACATGAAGAGACATAATTCAAAACATCCTTCCTGCAAGTGGGCCACCAAAAGAAACGAGAAAGAAATTCCTGTGTCTTTAGAATTCCTCTATGCCCAGCTATCTTGGAATCGTGAATGAGTTGCAATACTCTTAATCTGACTGTTTCAGGAATATACAGACGTTGTCCCTGAATCCACACACCATTCTTAAAGACAAGACTTACGTCCCTTGGGGGTTGTGCCAAAAAGGAATCCGCATGGTATGCTTCCTTGATGTCCTTAAGTAGGTCTTGATTATGAATTACTCCTAGGAATCTAGAGTCAGGAAGAATAGTCTTAGGAGGAGTAATTGGACGTGTCTCTGCTGAGTAAATCCTAGAGAGTGCATCAGCCTTTCCATTGCGCGATCCTGGTCTATAAGAGATGATAAAATTAAATTGGTTTAAGAAAAGATTCCAGCGAGCCTGGCGAGGAGTCAGGCACTTAGCCGACCTGATAAACTCAAGGTTACGATGGTCTGTCAGGACGACTATTTGCTGTGCAGCTCCCTGAAGAAGGTGTCTCCATTCTTTGAAGGCGGCAATAATGGCCAACAACTCTCTATTGCCCACATCGTAGTTCCTCTCAGCCGAAGACAACTGCTGGGAAAAGAAGGCACAGGGATGCAAGACATTCTTCTCACCTGTTCTCTGAGAGAGTATAGCTCCAACGGCACAGTCTGAAGCATCCACCTCTATTATGAAGGCAAGCTCGGGGTTGGGATGTACTAGGATAGGTGCAGTGGTAAATTTATCTTTTAGACGGGAAAATGCTTCCTGGGCTTGGGGAGTCCAGGAAAACCTAGACTCTTTCCGGGTAAGTTGAGTGATAGGTGACACTACCTCAGAGAAATTTCTAATGAAACGTCTATAGAAGTTGGCAAACCCGATGAAGCGCTGTACCTCCTTCACATTTCTAGGACTTGGCCAATCCTTGATGGCTTGGGTTTTGCTTCCATCCATACTAATTCCTTGTGTAGACAGTACATACCCCAGAAATTGAATTTCGGTCCTATGGAATTCACACTTTTCAAGTTTGATGTAAAGATGATTTTGTCTTAGACGTTCCAAGACCATTCTCACATGTCCATGATGTTCCTCTGTGGAGTTAGAAAAAATTAGAATATCATCCAAATAAATTACCACGAATGTATCTAGGAGATCCCTGAAGATGTCATTCACCAAGTGTTGGAAAGTGGCTGGGGCGGTACTCAGACCAAAAGGCATAACTAGATATTCAAAGTGTCCATAGCGTGACCTGAATGCAGTCTTCCATTCATCCCCAGGTCTAATACGGACTAAGTTATAGGCCCCACGAAGATCTAGTTTAGAAAAAATTTTGGCATGTCGCACTCTCTCCAATAACTCAGGGATTAAAGGCAATGGATAACGGTTTCTAATAGTAACCTTATTGAGTTCCCTATAGTCTACGCATGGTCTCAGAGATCCATCTTTCTTCTTTACAAAGAAGATGGGTGCACCTGCAGGAGATGAAGAGGGGCGTATGAAGCCCTTGGCTAGATTTTCATCTATGTAATCCTTTAAAGCCTTTAGCTCGGGCCCCGCCAGGGGGTAGATCTTACCAAAAGGTATCTCTGCTCCAGGCAATAATTCAATTGGACAATCATATGGACGGTGAGGAGGAAGCTGGTCAGCGTTCTTCTTGTCACATAAATCCACATAGTCCTGGTATACAGCTGGTAGTTCAGGGACTGACATGATTCCTTTAGGAACAGAGCAAGCTGAAACTTTTGGACTCATCTGTTTCTCTGGAAAGTGTAATTCCTTGGTCTCCCAGTTAATGGTAGGATTCTGAGCCTGCAGCCATGGTAGCCCTAGAATAATGGGAAAGTGGGGAGAAGAGATAAGCATAAAGGACAGTTTCTCTTGATGATCTTTACCCATAAGAACCCTCAAAGGCTCTGTTTCCTGATCCACTGGTCCAGAGGTCAGCAGGGAGCCATCCACAGTTTCCATCTGTACTGGAGTAGCCTTCTTCACTGAACGTATTCCCTGTTTCAGAGCAAAGGAGACATCCATAAAATTTCCACTTGCCCCTGAGTCGATCATAGCAGAGCTAGACACCCAAGCTGAGTCAACCCAGAGTTTGATGGAAAGAAAGCAATGAGAATTGTTTTTCTTACAACTCAGCTGGGACACCGCTGAGGAAACTTGAAAAATGGCAGCGTTTACACAGTCAACGTCCTCAGAGGTAACGGAGTTTAAGTCCGAGAAATCAAGATCTGTTGCTGCAGATCTCTCTGGAGCCTGAGGCTCGGACCTGACAGATCCCCTCTCGCAACACTCACAATGAATGAGTGCTGCAGTAGTCTTACGAGAACGGCTGGGGCAGTTTATAATGAAGTGCCCTGACTTACCACAATAGAAACATAGATTCTCCTTAAAACGATGTTCCTTGCGTGCATCACTAACCCGTCGTTGTAAAGAGTCTACCTGCATGGGTTCAGGTTCAGGTTCCCTTGTGATCCTACTCAAAGGTTCCTTAGCTGGAGAGGAAGGTAGGAAAAGGTTAGTACGATTGCTTTCGAACCATCTATCTTGCCTGCGTTCAGTCAGACGAGTATCAATACGGATGCAGTAGTTAATAAAGTCACCTAACGCAGTGGGAGGGTCGGCACGAGCAAGTTCATCCTTAATCAGTGGAGATAACCCCTTTCGAAAAATAGATTTTTTGGCGGAACTGTCCCAGGTGGTATCAAGGGCCCATCTCCTGAAATCCAAGGCATATTCAGCTACCGAGTGCTTACCTTGGCGCAAAGCTAACATGGCTGCTTCAGCTGTTGCACCTCGATTGGGGTCATCAAACACCTGCCCCATGGCTGAAATAAAATCATCAAGGTGATTCAAACAATCATCCTCAGTCTCAATCAGAGGGTTTGCCCACATTAAAGCCTTGTTGGTAAGCAACATAATTATAGTAAGCACCTTAGATCGTTCAGTGGGAAATTGTGAAGCATGTGCAGAAAAAAAAAGATTGCATTGATTAATAAATCCCCTGAATTTCTCACGTTCACCGCCAAAACGAAAAGGGGGCAACTTGGGAATCCCAGCACTCGGGGCTACGGCAGGAGCCTGGACTCGCCCCTCTAGAACCTCAATCCTGGCTCGCAAATCCTGGGTAGTCTGTCCAACCACTTGCAAATTGTGATTATTGAGGTCCTGTAGATTTGTAAAACGGGTCTTTATATTCTGCAAATCTGCAAGGATATTATCAGTCACTCCGCAAAGTTCCTTTATGCGGGCCTCCATTTTCCAGATCTTTTAAGACAGGATTACTGGAAGAAGAGGAGAGAAAAAAAACAATAGTGTTCACCTGTGGCAACACTGCAGAGAGAAAAAAAAATTAAGGGAACTGCTCACCTGGAATGGTTGTGAGAAGTCACAACCACTATCATCACAGAAAGTTTCAACCAGACATCTGATATCCAGAGTTACAGCAGACAAAAAAGAGAAAAGAAAGGAAAAAAAAAAAACAATAGTGTTTACCTGTGGTAACACTGCAAAAAGAAAAAACTTAAGGGAATTGCTCACCTGGAATGGTTGTGAGAAGTCACAACCACTGTCATCACAGAAAGTACAACCGGACGTCTGATATCCACAGTACAGCAGACACAGCCTTCCAGACCCAGCAGACACTAACGTTTTGGCTTCAGAATCTTGTAATGTATGTAGTACAGTTCATATAGCGTCTTGTGCTTGGGTGCGATGAAAACACAGGAGTCACAGGTTTGATATAGAAAAGTCCTGTATTACTTCATACAAGTTGGCAGAAATAGTCACACAGTTTGCAGACACAGAAACAGGAGACACAGCAGGCCAGAGTAATCCAAGCTCAGCAATCACTCTCCAATACAGATTCAGGATCTTCTTCTCTGTTACCGTAAGTCCATGCAAACGTGGGTCTTTCAAAGAGCAGGGTTCAGAGTCCACAAGTGCTTCAGAGTTCCTCAGTAGGAATAGCTGGAGTACAAGGTCCAAGGCTTACAGGAGTCAAGTCACAGGTTCACTGCAGGCTAGATTCTGAAGCACTGATTGCTCAGCTGTGGCTGCTTAAGAAGCAAAGGAGAGAATCAGGGCGGGAACATGCAAGCTGGAAACTCCATTTTGACTGAGGGCAAGATAGCTGCAGCAAGACAGAAAGTAAAATGGCTGACGAACAAACTGAGTTTCAGGAATATATACATAGAACCTTACAGTACGCTCCACGGCTGCCTTTAGTTGTGGTGGTTAGTCAGGGTACTGCAATCCCATAGATTCCAACCTCTCAGGTGTATTTCCTTTTTTGCTTGCTCTCCTCAGCTACCAAATCATAACAGTATCACCGGCCTAAAACCTGATATTTGTATGGTACTCACAGAAGGGAAAAATAGTGTAAAGAAAGAAGATTGTCAGAGTTGTCAGAGATTTTTTTTTTTTCCTCTGTATCTCTGAGTGCTGAGGAGGATTTTTTTTTTCTCTCAATGGAGCTTGCACAGTTGTCTGGCCGTGTGGATCAGCTTGCCACTGAAGTTCGGAGTATTGCTACCTATCTTGCGGGTTGTGGAACTTAGGATTCCCATGCCAGATTTGTTTTTAGGGGATCGAGCTAAATTTCTGAATTTCAAAAATAACTGTAAGTTGTTTTTTGCCTTGAAATCTAAGTCCTCAGGTAACGCAGCACAGCAGGTTCAAATTGTCATCTCTCTCCTGCGCGGCGATCCTCAGGATTGGGCTTTTTCCCTGACACCTGGGGATCCTGTTTTGAGTAATGTTGATGCATTTTTTCAGGCTCTGGGGTTATTGTACGATGAGCCTAATGTCACTGATCAAGCTGAAAAAGCCTTGTTGCCATTAAATCAGGGGCTTGAGGACGCTGAGTTATACTGTCAGAGATTCCGAAGGTGGGCAGTTCTGACCAAATGGAATGACGATGCTTTGGCAGCCCTTTTTTGGAAGGGTCTGTCAGAGAATGTAAAGGATGTTATGGTGGGATTCCCTGTCCCCTCTGGTCTCAATGATTCTATGTCATTAGCGATTCAAATTGACAGACTTTGCGTGAGCGTAGAGGTATGCGTGGAATAGTCTGACCTCCATCTTTCAACTTCCATCTTTCAAATTACAGATTTCTAATTACTATACTATGAATTAGACTAGAATTCTAGAATGCATTTGGCCACTCATCGCTCCTGCAATATCATCTGTACCACTCTAATCAAGCTGTTTCTCCTCTTCCTACAGGTATGCACCAAATTACCTCAGCTTTGCCAAATTCCTGTGACTGTGTTTTGTGAACTGCATTAATTTTGCATGGTATGCACCAAATTTCCTCAGCTTTGCCAAATTCCTGTGACTGTGTTTTGTGAACTGCATTAATTTTGCATGGTATGCACCAAATTTCCTCAGCTTTGCCAAATTCCTGTGACTGTGTTTTGTGAACTGCATTAATTTTGCATGGTATGCACCAAATTTCCTCAGCTTTGCCAAATTCCTGTGACTGTGTTTTGTGAACTGCATTAATTTTGCATGGTATGCACCAAATTTCCTCAGCTTTGCCAAATTCCTGTGACTGTGTTTTGTGAACTGCATTAATTTTGCATGGTATGCACCAAATTTCCTCAGCTTTGCCAAATTCCTGTGACTGTGTTTTGTGAACTGCATTAATTTTGCATGGTATGCACCAAATTTCCTCAGCTTTGCCAAATCTCTGTGACTGTGTTTTGTGAACTGCATTAATTTTGCATGGTATGCACCAAATTTCCTCAGCTTTGCCAAATTCCTGTGACTGTGTTTTGTGAACTGCATTAATTTTGCATGGTATGCAATCATCTATGCAGCTTTTTCTCTGTTTTTGACTGTTTATGAAGTGCATATAGTATCCCTGACATTTCACTTACCCATCTTCCTGTATTCACAATGCATTCATTCCCCTTGTGTCTTCCATGCATACCTGAGTTGCCAGTCCCTTCCCCCTTCTTTTATTAGCTTTGCTTAACTGTGACCATGTGGTCTGGGTAATCATGCCCACAACCCCCCTCACAGCTGCTTCCTCTCAAGTGCACATTTAGCCTCAGCCATGAGTCTGACAAGACGAGTCTGACCTCCATCTTTCAACTTCCATCTTTCAAATTACAGATTTCTAATTACTATACTATGAATTAGACTAGAATTCTAGAATGCATTTGGCCACTCATCGCTCCTGCAATATCATCTGTACCACTCTAATCAAGCTGTTTCTCCTCTTCCTACAGGTATGCACCAAATTTCCTCAGCTTTGCCAAATTCCTGTGACTGTGTTTTGTGAACTGCATTAATTTTGCATGGTATGCAATCATCTATGCAGCTTTTTCTCTGTTTTTGACTGTTTATGAAGTGCATATAGTATCCCTGACATTTCACTTACCCATCTTCCTGTATTCACAATGCATTCATTCCCCTTGTGTCTTCCATGCATACCTGAGTTGCCAGTCCCTTCCCCCTCTTTTATTAGCTTTGCTTAACTGTGACCATGTGGTCTGGGTAATCACGCCCACAACCCCCCTCACAGCTGCTTCCTCTCAAGTGCACATTTAGCCTCAGCCATGAGTCTGACAAGACGAGTCTGACCACTTCATTCCATCTTTCAAATTACAGATTTCTAATTACTATACTATGAATTAGACTAGAATTCTAGAATGCATTTGGCCACTCATCGCTCCTGCAATATCATCTGTACCACTCTAATCAAGCTGTTTCTCCTCTTCCTACAGGTATGCACCAAATTTCCTCAGCTTTGCCAAATTCCTGTGACTGTGTTTTGTGAACTGCATTAATTTTGCATGGTATGCAATCATCTATGCAGCTTTTTCTCTGTTTTTGACTGTTTATGAAGTGCATATAGTATCCCTGACATTTCACTTACCCATCTTCCTGTATTCACAATGCATTCATTCCCCTTGTGTCTTCCATGCATACCTGAGTTGCCAGTCCCTTCCCCCTCTTTTATTAGCTTTGCTTAACTGTGACCATGTGGTCTGGGTAATCACGCCCACAACCCCCCTCACAGCTGCTTCCTCTCAAGTGCACATTTAGCCTCAGCCATGAGTCTGACAAGACGAGTCTGACCTCCATCTTTCAACTTCCATTCTTCAATTACAGATTTCTAATTACTATACTATGAATTAGACTAGAATTCTAGAATGCATTTGGCCACTCATCGCTCCTGCAATATCATCTGTACCACTCTAATCAAGCTGTTTCTCCTCTTCCTACAGGTATGCACCAAATTTCCTCAGCTTTGCCAAATTCCTGTGACTGTGTTTTGTGAACTGCATTAATTTTGCATGGTATGCAATCATCTATGCAGCTTTTTCTCTGTTTTTGACTGTTTATGAAGTGCATATAGTATCCCTGACATTTCACTTACCCATCTTCCTGTATTCACAATGCATTCATTCCCCTTGTGTCTTCCATGCATACCTGAGTTGCCAGTCCCTTCCCCCTCTTTTATTAGCTTTGCTTAACTGTGACCATGTGGTCTGGGTAATCACGCCCACAACCCCCCTCACAGCTGCTTCCTCTCAAGTGCACATTTAGCCTCAGCCTTGAGTCTGACAAGACGAGTCTGACCTCCATCTTTCAAATTACAGATTTCTAATTACTATACTATGAATTAGACTAGAATTGGACTGGAATTTGACTGTAAGTTGACAGAATATATAACCACTACCATGTTTCCTTTTCTTTTCACTTTCACCCCCATACTACATACATTTTTCCTATTCCCTGTAATCCCCCCACCTAGTAAGGAAGTAGTAATTTTCCCCTCCATTCTCCCCAGACATCTCACCTTCTCCTCAGAACTATTCCTCCACGTACAATCCTTTTTCTCCAGAAACACACGGCCACACCAAGTCTTATCCTGTTCCCACCTTCTAACGCTCTGTCTGTTACTCCTCACTGCTGGTGATATATCCCCAAATCCTGGCCCTCCTCAACACATCCCCACACTCACTTCTATCACCCTGCCACGATCCTCTACACGTCTTCGCAACCATGATAACCTCATACCCATTCACCCAGCCCCCACTTTCCCGGTCCCCATACCTGGAGCACTATGGAACGCACGCTCTGTCTGCAATAAACTGTCTTTTATCCACGACCTCTTCATCACCAATAAACTCTCCTTCCTTGGCATCACCGAAACCTGGCTCACCCCCTCTGACTCAGCCTCACCAGCTGCACTCTCATACAGTGGATTCCACCTATCTCACACCCCCCGCCCCAGCAACAAACGTGGTGGAGGAGTTGGTTTGCTCCTATCTGATACCTGCTCCTTTGCCCCAATTCCACTACCCCCCTCCGCTACTACTCCCTCATTTGAGGTGCACTCCGTCCGCATCTACTCCCCCTCCAACCTCCAGCTGGCTGTCATCTACCGCCCCCCAGAACTTGCCATCTCCACCTTTCTCGACCACTTCACCACCTGGCTGCTTCATTTCCTCTCTGCTGACATCCCCACTATCATCATGGGTGACTTCAACATCCCATTGATGCTTCCACCCCAGCGGCGTCTAAACTTTTATCGCTCACTGCCTCCTTTGGCCTCACTCAATGGTCCTCTGCGGCCACTCACAAAGATGGTCACACGCTCGACCTTATCTTCACCCGCCTCTGTTCCCTTACTAATCTCACTAACTCACCCCTTCCCCTGTCTGACCACAACCTACTGACGTTCTCTTCTCTCTCCTCTTCTAGTGCACAACCCCCACTCCACAAACTCACTCACCCTCGCAGAAATCTCAAACACCTCAATTTACCAATGCTCTCTGAGTCCCTCCTCCCTCTTACAGACATATCTTCACTTCATGACACAGATTCTGCTGCCACCTTTTATAACACTGCAATAACAGCAGCACTTGATTCGGCTGCCCCCCTCACACAAAGCAAAACTTGTACAATCAACAGGCAGCCCTGGCAGACCAGCCTCACCAAAGAACTGAGACGGGCTTCCAGGGTTGCTGAGCGGAGATGGAAAAATCCCGCTCTGCCGAGCACCTAACCGCATACAAGCAGTCCCTCACCAGCTTCAAGTCCACACTCACTGCTGCAAAGCAAGCTTACTTCTCATCTCTCATATCCTCCCTGTCTCACAACCCTAAACAGCTCTTCAACACTTTCAATTCTCTACTCTGTCCCCAGCACCTCCCCCTTCTCCTCTCATTTCTGCTGAAGACTTTGCCTCTTTCTTTAAGCAGAAGATCGATACGATCAGAGAAAGCTTTGGCCCACAGCCCCCATTGCCCCTCTTAGCTGCTCAAACCTCTTCCTCCAAAGCCAACTTCACCATGACAGAAGATCAGCTTTCCACCCTCCTATCAAGATCACACCTCACCACTTGCATGCTTGACCCGCTGCCATCCCACCTCATCCCTAGCCTCGCCACCGTCTTCACCCCTACTCTAACACACCTCTTCAACCTCTCACTTACAAATGGTGTCTTCCCCTCATCCTTCAAACATGCCTCGATCACACCCATTCTCAAAAGACCTCCCTTAAACCCATCCTCTGTGTCTAGCTATCGCCCGATATCTCTTCTCCCTTATGCCTCAAAACTACTGGAACAGCATGTCCATCTTGAACTGTCCTCCCACCTCTCCTCCTGCTCCCTCTTTGACCGCTTACAATCAGGCTTCCGACTGCATCACTCAACTGAAACTGCCCTAACTAAAGTCACCAACGACCTACTAACCGCCAAGAGCAAGCGTCACTACTCTGTCCTCCTCCTGGACCTGTCTTCTGCCTTCGACACTGTGGACCATTCCCTCCTGTTACAGATTCTCTCATCTCTTGGCATCACAGGCTTGGCCCTATCCTGGATCTCATCATATTTAACAAACCGAACATTCAGTGTCTCCTTCTCCCACACCACCTCCTCACCTTGCCCCTGCCTGTCGGTGTTCCGCAAGGCTCAGTTCTTGGACCCCTACTCTTCTCCATCTACACCCTCGGCCTGGGACAGCTCATAGAATCCCATGGTCTTCAGTATCATCTCTACGCCGACGACACGCAGATCTACCTATCTGGACCTGACCTCACCTCCTTACTGACCAAAATCCCACAATGTCTGTCTGCTATTTCTGCTTTCTTCTCTGCTCGCTTTCTAAAACTGAACATGGACAAAACAGAATTCATCATCTTTCCCCATCTCACTCTACCCCCCACCAGACCTGTCCATTAACATCAATGGCTGCTCACTTTCCCCAGTCCCGCACGCTCGGTGCCTCGGAGTGATCCTCGACTCTGCCCTCTCTTTCAAGCCACATGTCCAAACCCTAGCCTCCTCCTGCCGTCTCAAACTCAAAAATATTTCCCGGATCCGTGCATTCCTTGACCATGAAAGTACAAAAAACACTAGTGCATGCCCTCATCATCTCCCGCCTCGACTACTGCAACCTCCTACTCTCTGGCCTTCCCTCTAGCACTCTGGCACCACTCCAATCCATCCTGCACTCTGCTGCACGACTAATACACTTGTATCCCCGCTATTCCCCAGCCTCTCCTCTCTGCCAAGCCCTTCATTGGCTTCCTATCGTTCAGAGGCTCCAGTTCAAAACCCTAACCATGACCTACAAAGCCATCCACAATCTGTCTCCTCCATACATCTGTGACATGGTCTCCCGGTACATACCCACACGCAACCTTCGATCCTCTCAAGATCTCCTCCTCTACTCCCCTCTTATCTCTTCTTCCCACAACCGCATACAAAGCTTCTCCCGTGCCTCTCTCATACTCTGGAACTCTATACCCCAACACATCAGACTCGCGCCTACCATGGAAACCTTCAAAAGAACCTGAAGACCCACCTCTTCCGACAAGCCTACAACCTGCAGTGATCATCAGTCTACTGAACCACCGCACGATCAGCTCTTCCCTCTTCTAGTGTATCCTCACCCATCCCTGTAGATTGTGAGCCCTCGCGGGCAGGGTCCTCTCTCCTTCTGTACTTGTGTGTGCCTTGTATTGCTCATGTTTACTGTACTTGTCTATATTTTGCCCCTCTTCACATGTAAAGCGCCATGGAATAAATGGCGCTATAAAAATCTATATAAAATAATAATAATAATAATAGTGTTGCCTTGTGAGCCAGCTTCTGAACCCATGCAGTGTGATAGAGTGCTTCTGGGGCACAGCGTCATGAGTTTCGAAAACGCAATGGGTTATGTTTCTACTGTGGTGATGCCTCTCATGCTATTTCAGTCTGCCCTAAGCGGGGAAGACGTTTTGCACGCTCAGTTGTCTTGGGTAGTGTTCAGACTAAATTTTTGTTGACTGTTACCCTGATTTGCTCCCTGTCCACATTTTCTGCTCAGGCTTTCGTTGATTCGGGAGCAGCTATTAACCTGATGGATTTTGATTTGGTAAAAGTTGTGGGTTTCCCTTGATACCCCTACGGAAGTCTATTCCCCTACTGGGATCGATTCTACCCCTTTGGCTGAGAATAAACCTCAGTTCTCTACTCAGGTGATAATGAGGGTTGAACCTGATCATCAGGAGAGTTGCAAATTTTTGGTGCTGTATAATCTACATGACATTATCGTACTGGGTTTCCCTTGGTTGCAGTCTCATAATCCTGTTTTGGATTGGAAATCTGTGTCTGTAACCAGTTGGGCTGCCAATGTGTTAATACCAACACTCCTGTTTTTTTCTGCCTCCCCCCAGGCTCAGGATGTTCCTGACTTTTTGACTGATTTTTCTGATGTGTTTAGCGAAAGTAAATCTGCATCCTTGCCCCTCCATAGGAGCTATGACTGCGCTATTGAATTAGTGCCTGGTAGTAAATTCCCTAAAGGTCGCCTTTTTAACTTGTCTGTACCTGAACATGACGCTATGCGGTCTTATATCAAGGAGTCATTGGAGAAGGGTCATATCAGACCATCCTCTTCACCCTTGGGTGCCGTTTTTTTCTTTGTGGCCAAAAGGATGGTTCATTAAGACCGTGTATTGATTATCGTCTCTTGAACAATATCACTGTGAAATATCAATATCCGTTACCCTTGATTTCTGACCTGTTTTCCCAGGGTGAAAAGTGCTACTTGGTTTACCAAGCTTGACCTCAGGGGGGCATATAACCTTATTCGCATTAAGCACGGGGATGAATGGAAGACGGCATTTAATACCCCAGAGGGGCATTTTGAGTACCTAGTGATGCCCTTTGGCTCACTAATGCTCCTTCTGTCTTCCAGTCCTTCATGAATGACATTTTCAGGGATTTTGTGGATAAAATTTCTGATTGTTTATTTGGATGATATCTTGATTTTTTCCAATGACTGGGACTCTCATGTGAAACATGTTCGGACTGTGTTCCAGATTTTGAGAGAGAATGCTCTGTATGTGAAGTGTCTTTTTGGCGTACAGAGGATATCATTTCTGGGATACATTTTGTCCCCATCTGTTATTGAAATGGACCCGGTCAAGGTTCAGGCCATCTGTGATTGGGTCCAATCTACTTCATTAAAGGCTCTTCAAAGATTCTTGGGTTTTGCCAATTTTATCGTAAATTTATTGGTAATTCTCTGTTATTGTTAAACCATTGACTGATTTGACCAAAAAGGGTTCTGATGTGGTGAATTGGCCTCCTGAGGCATCTCTGCGTTTCAGGAACTTAATGTTATGTTACGGTAGCTGAGGAGTGCAGGTAAAAAAAGGAAATAAACCAGAGCAGTTGGAATCTATGAGATTGCAGTACCCTGACTAACCACCGCAACTAGAGGCAGCCGTGGAGCGTTCCTACATTGGTCCTAGAGCCTCGTCACAGCCTGAGAAACTAACTACACCTAAAGATAGAAATAGGAAAGCTATCTGCCCCGGAGCAGAACCCCAAAGATAATAGAAAGCCCCAAACATGTAATGGCGGTTAGACAAGAGGAAATACTGACACAGAAAGAAAATAGTATGAGCAAACGCTGGGGCCCAAACTATCTAAATAGAAAAGGATAGGAAGGTACTTACTGCAATCTCAGAAAACCCTGAAAAAACACCAACTCTACTAATTTCAAAATCACCTGAGATCACACGACCTCTACCACCTAAATTAGTTCTCTGGTGTAACAAAAACAAAACAGCAGCCACTGAAAAAATGGAAAAAAACAAAAGAACAAAACTCAGTGGCTGAACTAAACTGAGAGGGCAAAAAGCCCCCGGAGGGGACCCTGAAGGCCCCCACAGAAATGCAGGACAAAATGCAAAAATATAGCAAAAACACAAAATAAGAAATTGTCTTATCTGATAGCAGGAGATGCAGACACGACACAGCAGGCTACAAGGGAAACTGGAAAGAAGGATTCAGACCAAACAATTTGATCACCGGCAACCCTGATGGGAAAATGACTCCCTTATATAAGACCAATCAGTAACACCTGATTCCCAATCCTCACAATCCTCACTAGTACCGCTTGTAACCACCAGAGGGAGCCTCTGCTCAAACTCATCTCAAACCCATTGACAACAGTAACCCCCCCCTTGAGAGGGGTCACCGAACCCTCATTTGAGCAACCAGGTCGGTCAGGATGAGTTTCTATGATACCACGGATAAGTCTCCTAGCATGGATGTCCGAAGCAAACCCCCCAAGAATTGTCTTCCTGACCATAACCTCTCCATTTAAACCAAATACTGGAGTCTTCGTCTAGAAAAACGAGAATCCAATATTTTCTCAACCACATACTCCAGATTGCCCTCAACAAAACAGGGTCAGGAGGCACAGCAGCAGGAACCACTGGCTCAACAAACCTCTTCAACAAGGACTTGTGGAACACGTTATGGATCTTAAATGTCCCTGGGAAAAAGCAAACGAAAAGAAACAGGATTAATAATCTCCATGATCTTATAAGGTCCAATGAACCTAGGCTTAAATTTAGGAGATGCTACTCTCATAGGAATATTCTTTGAGGACAACCAGACCAAGTCCCCACTTTAAACCGAGGACCATCAGTCCTATGCCGGTTAGCAAACCGCTGGGCCTTCTCCTGGAGAGGGACAACCTCTCCACTACCTGGTCCCAAATCTGCTGCATACGCTCAACAACAGAGTCAACACCTGGACAGACAGAAGCCTCCGTCTGTCCTGAAGAAAATCGAGGGTGAAACCCAGAATTACAGAAAAACGGAGACATCAAAGTGGCAGAGCTAGCCCTATTATTAAGAGCAAACTCAGCCAAAGGCAAAAAAGAGACCAGTCATCCTGATCAGCAGACACAAAGCATCTTAGATAAGTCTCCAATGTCTGGGTTTTTTTCCTCAGTTTGACCATTGGTCAGAGGATGAAATGCCGAGGAGAAAGACAATTGAACACCCAGTTTAGAACAAAAAGTCCTCCAAAATCTGGAAACAAACTGGACTCCTCTGTCAGACACAATGTTTCTCGGAATGCCGTGTAAACGAACCACGTGCTGAAGGAACAACGGCAACCAATTCAGAGGAGGAAGGCAACTTAGGTAATGGCACAAGATGTATCATTTTGGAAAACCTATCACAAATTACCCAGATGGTGGTCATTCTCTGAGAAACAGGAAGATCGGAAATGAAATCCATAGAGATATGGGGTCCATGGTCTCTTGGGAACAGGCAATGGCATCAACAAACCACTAGAGCGAGAGCAAGGTTTTGGGGCAGAAAAATCCCCAGGACTGCACAAATTCCCTACTCGCGAGACAATAGGCCCCAAAAAGGGCCCACTAACCAAGTCTCTGGTACAAAAATTCCGGATGCCCCCCAAGGGGGAAAATAATCCCAGACATCCACTTTTTTTTTCCTTGGGGCCGGGGGCAAAAAATTTTCCAAGGGGGACCTGGGGCCACCCCTGACACCCCTCCAAAAAGCCCAAAATTTGGGGCGAGATGGGGGAAAAAAAATACAACCCCCTTCAAAATAACAAGGATCAGTGCCGGAGAGTCCGAAAGGGGAAATCCTCGAGAGGGCATCCCCCCTTAACATTCTTATGCCGGAAAAAAGGGAAACCACAAAATTAAAACGTGTGAAAAACAAGCCCACCTGCCTGTCTGGGGTGATCCGGGGAGTTTTTCCGTAGACCAGATTCTTTTGGTCCGAAGGACCACCCCCCAAAGTTTGGCTCCCTCCACCAATTCCCCCCTCTTCAAAAGCCCACTTCAGGCCAATTTTTCTCCCAAAAATTACCCACGTCAAAAACGTTCAGTGGGGAAAAAATTTTCAGAGAAAAAGGCACAAGGTTATTTTTTGAGGTCTCTGGATTTTTTTGGGGGCAAAAGGGCCCTCCCCCCAATTTTAAAGGGGATCAACCCCACCTGAAATGGAGAGAAACACGGCTGCCGTAGAACAGGGCAGAAGTGAATCTCTGCTTTAAGTTCGAAACGCAGAGACCCCCTAGGGGGCCCAAATTTTCACCACATCAGAACCCTTTGGGGCAAATCATTATTTTAACAATAACCAGAAATTACCAATAAATTTAGAAAAAAATTTGGGGCAAACCCAAAATCTCTGAAGAGCCTTTAATGAATAGGTTGGACCCAAAATCACAGATGGCCTGAACCTTGACCGGTCAAATAAAAAAGGGGACAAAAATGAATCCCAAAAATGAATCTTCTTACGCCAAAAAAACACTTATCCCTTCACATACAACTCTCTCTAAAAAACTGGAATACAGTTCAACTTTTTTTACATGAAGTCCCAGCTTAAAAAAAAAAGATATCATCCAAATAAACAATCAGAAAATTTTCCACAAATCCCCCAAAATTATTTATGAAGGCGGGGAAACGGGAAACATTTGTGGCCCAAAGGGCACATTACTCAAAATGCCCTTTTTGGGGTTTTTAAGCCGTCTTCCTTATCCCCGTGCTTAATGCGAATAAGGTTATACGCCCCCCTGAGGTCAACTTTAAAAACCCAATACGTTTTTTTCCCCCCTGGAAAAAAAGGTCAAAATAAGGGTAACGGATTGTTTTCACATAAAATTGTTCAAGAGACAAAATCAATACACGGCCTAATGAACCATTTTTTTTTGGCCACAAAGAAAAAAGGGGGGCCTAAGGGTGAAGAGGAGGGGGGATTGACCCTTCTCCAATGATTCCTTTAAAACCCCCAAAAACTCATTTTCTAAAAAAAAAAAAAAAAAAGGCAACCTTTTTGGGGAATTTTTCTACCGGGGACTAATTCAATACGCAGTCATAGCCCTAGGGGGGGGAAGGGGGCAGATTTACTTTTGCAAACACATCAAAAAATCAAACAAAAAGTCAGGAACATCCTACCGGGGGGGGCAGAAAAAAAGGGTGTTGGTTTTAACACTTGGCACCCCAAAATGGTTACAGACACAGTTTTCCCCAAACCCAAAAAAGGTTTTAAAAAAGAACCAAGGGGGAAAACCCCGCACTATAAGTCATGCCCGATTAAAGAACCAAAAATTTGCAGCACTCCTGGTGATCAGGTTTCAACCCTTTATTACACCTGATAGAAACCCGGGGTTTATTCTCCCAAAGGGTAGAATCGATCCCCAGAAAGGAAAAACTCTGTAGGGGTACAAGGGAAAAAACCCCAACGTTTTTGAAAAAACAAACCCTCGGTTAATAGCTGCTCCAGAATAAAAAAAAAGCCGACAAAAAAATGAGGGCAGAGAGCATATCAGATGACAGTTAATAAAAACTTTATCTGAACACTACCCAAACAACTGAGCCCCGCAAATGTCTTTTCCCCCTTAGGGGGGAAATGAAAAGCTGGAGGCATCACCCAGTAGAAAAAAACCCCTTGCGCTTTTTAAACTCCCCGACGCTGTCCCCAACACCACCCACACACGCATGGGCTCACAGCTGGTCACAAGGGGAAAACCACCCACCAACTTCCCGTCACGCAAAAAGTCTGTCAATTTGAAAAGCTAAGACATAGAATCATTTTGACCAAGGGGGAGGGAATCCCACCCCAACATCCTTTACATTTCCGACAACCCTTCCGGAAAGGGGCCCCAAAGCTCGCATTCCCCCTTTGGGCAGGACTGCCCACCTACGAATCTCGACAGTAAACTCACGCACAAGCCCCTATTTAATGCCAACAAGGTTTTTCAGCTTGACAGGACATTAGCCATCGAAAATAACCCCAAACCGAAAAAATGCATCAACATCACCAAAACAGGGGCCCCCCCGGGATCGGGAAAAAGCCCAACCTGGATCGCCGCGCAGGAAAGATGATAATTTAACCTCTGCGCGCGTTTCCTGAGGGGTTAGATTTTAAGGGGAAAAAACAATTTCAATTTTTTGAAATTCTGAAACTTGCTTGATCCCCCCAAAAAAAAATCGGCATGGGGTCCAGGTTCCAAAAGCAAAACCAGCAAGATATGCAGCAAAACCTAACCCATGGCAAGCTGAACCACACGCCAGAAACTGTGGGGAAAACCCTTGGGGAAAAAATCCCCCCCCCACCCAGAATACAAGGGGAAAAAAAAAAAAAAAACAACAAACAAAAAAATATCTCTGACAACTTTTC
>JARQOD010004084.1:0-58200 GCA_033576555.1 Oophaga sylvatica | reverse complement strand
TCTTACCTCCCAAGGAGTTGATGCGCAAATTGAATTGTGCCAGGTAGAAATTTCCCCTAAAGGCCCCCCTTTTTAACTTGTCTGACCTGAAATGACGCTATGCGGTCTTTATAAAGGAATATTGGGAAGGGTCATTCAGACCACCCTCTTCCCCCTTGGGTTTGGGGTTTTTTTTTTTTTTTGTGGAAAAAAAGATGGTTTTTAAGGCGTGTATTGTTATCGTCTTTGAAAATTTTATGTGAAATATAAAAATCCCCGCCCCCCTTTTTTTTTCCCCCCTTTTTTCCCCAGGGGGGAAAAACGTTTTTGGGTTTTTTCCCAAGTTTCCCCCTCAGGGGGGCTATAATTTTTCCCCTTTAAAAGCAGGGGGAGGGAATGGAGAGGGTTTTTTAAAACCCCCCTGAAGGGATTTTGATTTCCCTTTTTGATCCCCTTTTGGGGTCACTATGCCCCTTCCGTCTTCCATCTTCGGAAAAATTTTTGGGGTTTTTGTGGAAAGTTTCTGTTTGTTTATTTGGATGATATCTTGATTTTTTCTAATGAGGGGGATTCTTTTGTGAAAATGTTCGAACTGTATTCAGTTTTTTGAGAGAGAAGGCTTGTATGTAAAGGGATCAAAGTGCTTTTTGGCGTACAGAAGATCTATTTCGGGGGTTTATTTTGTCCCCTCTGTTATTGAAATGGCCCCCCTAAAAGGGTTTAGGCCATCTGTGATTGGGGGCCCAAACCCACTTATTAAGGGGTTTTCAGAGATTTTTGGGTTTTTTCCCTTTTTTTGAAATTTTTTGGAAAATTTTTCGGTTTTTTTTAAAAACCCCCAATATTTGCCCCAAAAAAGGGGGTTTTTATGGGTGAATTGGCCCCCGGAGGCGTTTTGCATTTCAGGAACTTAAGCGAGATTCACTTTGCCCCGTTTAGGCACCCCGTTTTTTCTCTGCCATTTAGGTGGGGTTGATCCCCCAAAAAGGGGCGGTGCCGTTTTGTCCCAAAAAAAACCCGAGACCCCTAAAAAAAACCCCGTGCCTTTTTTTTCGAAATTTTCCCCCATGGGCGTAATTTGGTGGGTTAAAAAGGGGGTTTTTTGGGCCCCCAAGTGGGGGTTTTAAGAGTGGGGAATTGGTGGGGGGAGCCCCAAAAAAAGGTGGTGGCCTTTTGGGGGGTAATAATTGGTCTATCTGGAAAACTGCCAAGGAAAATCAATCCCAGAAGGCCCCCGGGGGGGCCTTTTTTTTTACCGTTTTAATTTTGGGGTTTTCCCCTTTTTCTGCACTAAAAAGGGTTTAAGGGGGGTGCCCTCTTTGAGGAGTTTCCCCTTTTTGGGTCTCCCGAGTATTGATCCCTCTGTTATTTTGAAGGGGGGAGTTCTTTTTCCCCCCTCTCGCCCCCAAATTTTTTAAATTGCTTGGAGGGGTTTTCAGGAAAGGGTGGGGGCCCCCGGGCTGCCCTGTTTTGGAAAAAATTTTTTTTCCCCGGGCCCCAAAAAAAAAAGAGTGTGTGTCTGAGTTCATTGTTTCCCCCTTTTTGGGGGATTCCCCATTTTTGGTCCAGAGATTGGTTTGGGGGTCCTTTTTTGGGGGTTTCCCCTTTTTTCGCGTGTAGGGAAAATTTTTTCAGCCTGGGGACTTGCTTTTCGCTCCAAACCCCTTTTTTCGCTCTGTGGTTTTTTGATGCCATTTCCCGTCCCAAGGACCAGGCCCCTTTTCTATGGATTTTTTTCGTTTTTCCCGTTTCTCAGAATTTACCCCTTTTGGGAAAATTTTTGATAGGGGTTTTCCCAAAAAGATAATTTGTCCTTTTCCAAGTTGCCTTCCCCTCTGAATTGGTGCGGGTTTTTTCCTTCAGCACGGGGTTGTTTAACGGCATTTGAGAAATTGTGTTGACAGGGGGCCCCTTTTTTTTTCCCGTTTTGGGGGACTTTTGTTAAAAATGGGTTTTTAAAAAGTTTTTCTCCTGGGGATTTATCCTAGCCCCAAAGGTAAAATAGAGAAAAAAAACCCGACTTGGAGATTATTAAGAGCTTTGTGTTTGCTGGCAGGATTGGGTGGGTCTCTTTTTTTCCTTTGCTGGTTTTCCTTAAAAATAGGGTGCTCTGCCACTTTGATGTCTCCGTTTTTCTGTAAAATTTGGTTTCACCCCCGATTTTTTTGGGACCCGAGGAGGGGGTTGGTTTTCCCGGTTTTTTCTCTGTTGTTGAGCGTATGCCCGCAGATTTGGGGGGAGGGGTGGAGGGTTGTCCCTCTTCCGGAGAAGGCCCGGGTTTGCTAACCGGCAAGGGGCTGAGGTCTGGTTTAAAGTGGGGCTTGGTCTGGTTGTCCTCAAAGAATTTCCTATGAGAGTAGCATCTCCAAAATTGCCTGGTTATTGGCCCCTTTGATCATGGGGTTTTTAAAAAACCGTTTTTTCGTTTGTTTTTCGGGGGCATTTAAGATCCAAACTTTTTTTAAAAAAATCCTTTTGTTGAAGGGGGGGTTTTTGACCCAGTGGTTCCTGCTGCTGTGCCTCCTGCCCTTTTTTGGGGTTGGGGAATTGGGTATGTGGTTGAAAAAAATTTTTGGTTTCTTTTTTCTAGACGAAGACCCCATATTTGGTTAAAGGGGGGGTTTGTCAGGAAGAAATTTTGGGTTTTGCTTCGGACATCCTGTGGAGACTTTCCGTGCGTATCATGAACTCATCCTGACGACTGGTTGCTCAAAGGGGTCGGGGACCCCCCTCAGGGGGGGTACTGTTGTGAAGGTTTGGATAGTTCGACAGGGCTCCCCCTGGTGGTTACAAGCGGTATAGTGAGGTTGTGAGGCGGGGTCAGTTGTTACTGATTGGTCTTATAAGGAGTCTTTTTCCCCCATCAGGGTTCGGTGTCAATTGTTTTGGTTGAATCCTTTTTCCGTTTCCCCCTTTAGCTGCTGTGTCGGGTCTGCATTCCTGTATCGATAAGAAAATTTTTATTTTGTTTTTTTTCTATTTTTTTTCATTTTGTCCTGACTTCTGTGGGGGCCTTTGGGTCCCCCCGGGGCTTTTGCCCCCTCAGTTTAGTCCACCCACTGTGTTTTTTTTTTTGTTTTTTTCCGTTTTTTTTCAGTGGCTTTGTTTTGATTTTTTTTACCCGAGAATAATTTAGGTGGTGAGGTGTGTGATTAGGTGATTTGAAATTGTGAGTTGGGGTTTTTTCGGGTTTTTGAGATTGCAGTAAGTACCCCTTCCTTCCTTTTTATTTGATTTTGGGGGGCCCCGGTTTGCTCTATATTTCTTTCTGTGTCGTATTTCCCCTTGTCCACCTTACTTTTGGGGGGGGTTTTATTATTTTTGGGGGTTTGTCCGGGGAGATAGTTTCCTATTTCTATCTTTTGTGTGTTAGTTTTCGGCTGTGACGAGGCGTTAGGCCAACGTAGGAAGGGCTCCACGGTGCCTCTAGTTGCGGGGTTAGTCGGGTACTGCAATTCATAGATTCCAAGCTCTGGTGTTTTCCTTTTTTCCTGCATCCCCGCTACCCTAAAATAAAGCGTGGTCAGATGTAGACTCAGAAAGTGCGCTTGAGTCCACCAATGCCAGCCTGATGTTCAAAATTCATCTTGTGATTTATCCAGATCCTTTTTTGTCGCTCGGGAACATGATGAATCCTGGTGCCGAATTCAGCCTGAACTTTGCGAGTTTTCCGCTATGATGGACAGTACACATCCCGCCACTGTCTTGGGAAACAAATTCTGGGCAGAGTCAGGGCCCCCAAAACTTCAGTCTTGTTCCTCACAGTTATTGGACCTCAGCTTTGATGAGGCATCTGGCTTGGTGACCACATTCCATGGCTTTTTCCCCTCTGCAGCATTACCTTCAGAGTCCTGGGCAGATGCAGATCCACAACCCTACATTGATAATTCTCATCTTCACAGCTCCATTGTGCTGTGTTCAGTTTCAGAGACGCCTTTTTTAAAACTCAGCTTCCTCCTTTCACTTAGTCTTCGCCAGGGAATTTGGGCCCAAAAAGTAAAAACTCTTCAGAGCCATCTTCTGTCGGCTGTAAGGTCAGCACAGCTTTTTCTCAGGCTCTCAACCCCTTTTACATGCCTTCCTCTTTGAATGGTTGCTTGATCGTTCAGATGATTCACTATCACATCTCTGTCTAACCTTTTTCTCAGCCAATCCGGTACCTTCAGGGTTATTTCATTTATTTCTCATTCGCATCCTGCTCACTTTCAGGGTTTCAATTTATTCTCTTCACTCCTGCTCCTTCAGGGTTATACAATCCCTCTTTGTCTGGACCCTTTGTTAACATGTCATCCACAAAAATTAACTTCACCATCTAGCCCCTGGTTTCCCCCAGGTGGTCCCTCAAGTATTTGACTTGTGATTAACCCCCGCATATCTTCTATATAGTCAGGTATAGGAGCGACTCCACCTCACCCTGCACTTAGTGTCCCTATCAATAGGTTTTTTTTTATGGCAACCTGAGGAAACCTCCTCAGAGCCAGGCTCTTGGGAAACCTCTTTTTGAACATTTTTTTTCCTGGCGTTTTAAGTGGGGTCTCGCATGCTCACTCCAAAATTGTCACAGGACAAAGGTAAGTCAGGGACACTCGGTTCCGAGAACCACCTCCCCGTCTCCAAACATCACTGAAAAGGAATTTCATCTCTTTCACATCTATCATTATAATATCATTTATCATGATTAGGATCAGTATCATCACACTTCAGATCTACATTTCAGTATCGCATCATTATATGTCTCATCATTCATCACATTATCAGTATCAGCATATTTCATGTTATCTTCATAAATCATCTATAAGTTTAAGGCCCTGCATTGTGTTCCCCCCTGGGGGACTGGCAACCTCAGTATGAGTTCATCACACTGCCCTCGAAAACATTTTTCCCCAGAGATCCTTAGCCCGGGGGAAAGTCATTACCCAATATGACGGGGTGCACCAGGTTCTTTCACTACCCCCATTCACATAAAAACCCTCCCCGCGTTTGGGGATCAAGCCACGGAGTTCTGGTTGACTTTGGTGTCTCATGGCGAAACACCACATAGGTGTTTATCAGGATAAAGTCCTATCAATCAGGTGTCCTACGGAAGTCACGCTTTTAAAGTCCAAGAGGGCTGTGCTGGGCAGTCATTTACAACCCCCGGGGACCCGTGGTCGTCTCTTCGGCTGAGGTGGACACAAACACAGGTCTGCGCAGGGGGGAGGGATCCGCAAATCACAACACTTTAGGTCCCCTCTATTGGACAGTTGGCTGCAATTTTTCAACATCTCCAACACTTTTCATCCAATCTCCCACCCACACGCCCCAACAGCTGGACGCTCTTACGGGAGAGTTCGGGTCCAGGAACTCCGAAGTGCGACCTCTCAGACGGCTGGTCCGGAGGCAGCCCTTTGTGGCGAGGCCCTCTCCATCAGGCGGACAAGACGGATTGGCGTCCTGGTGGTTTCCTTGTCCGACCTCTGGCTGTCCTCAGGGGCGTGCTTGGGTGTAGCGGTCCATTCACCTTTTCAACTCCATAATGGTTTGCTGATGCGACCCCCAACTGTCTCCAGTTGAACCCCCCGGGCCCGGGTGTCACCGTAACACCCAGCCGGGAAGAATCTCCGCTTTCGTTGGATAGTCTTGGCTGTCCTGCCGCTCAGGTCAGCATGGGCCCTTTTGGGGGGTTTCCCCCAATCAGAAAGGGGTGCGACCATCATGGCCATTCGATGAGGCAGATTCTCCTTCTCTGCCAGCCCTCAAACCTAGTGAGATATACCTCCAATCTACGGGTGTCATCTTTTTCAGGGACCGTCTTCGCTTCTTTACAGCGGACAATGCGGTGCTTTGCAACACCATTTTGGGAAGATGTGCCGCAAGCCCGCAGGCTGAAAACCTGTCAAAAAACAACCGGTCTTTCTCCTGCTGCTGCTGAGGAATTTGCTGTGGGCCTGAGCTGCGCTGCTGGTGCGCGGCGCGCTGCCCCATGCTCTGCTGCTGCTTCGCTGGGCCTGGACCAGGTACTCAATGAGCTCTCCATACCCCGGACTTATCTGTCTCAACAACGGCAGTCTTTGTTGCCATTAAATTGAGCCATTTGTTCAAAACAGCGCCTCCATGCTGCATCCATGCGTCGCTTCTCTGTTCAACAACGGCGTCTTCAATCAAGACATACACACTCCCAGTCTTTTCCAAGAAAAATTCAGTTTGCTGTGCAGAACTTTTTTTTTTTTCTCTGCAAACTTATTAGAGCCACGTCTCTTTTTAAAACTGCTCAAAGCTTTCCTTTGCTGCTGCACACTCCCAGTCTTTTCCCCAACAAGTTCAGCTTGTGTGCAGAACCCCTTTTTTTTTTTTTCTTTGCAAACTCTAAAGGGCTACTGTCTCTTTAAGACGCTCCAACAGGGGCGTTTTTTTGTGACCACTTTTTTTTCTCTGTGCTGTTCAAAGACTTCACCTTTATTGCTGTCTCTCGCACTGTGCTGCACGCACATTCCCCCCCCCCCAATTGTATCAGCCACTGTGTGCCCAGCATTCTCCGCCAATTGTAAGCTTTTCAGGGGATTTTTTTAGTCTAGGATCGCCGTCCTGGTAGACGGAATGGCATAGAAACAGTTCATTCACAGCAGTATGGTGCAATGGCGCAAAACCCGCTTTATTAAAGTCCGAGTAAACAGAACATAAACAAAACAAATTTAAACATAAAACTGGCTTGTCCCGCCATAATTACACTTGATAGATTTCCCTTTCTATCCGGGTCCAGATCAATAGCTGGGCCAAAAACACATATGTTCAGATTTACCCGCATGGGTTTCACAGAGTCTCCTCCTTGTGTTGAAGGCACCTTCAACGTCCAGACTTGAGAGAGCTCCCTCCCACTCGCAGCCATCCGCATGGATTTTTCCAGAGACTACCTGTGTCCGGGGTACATCGAGAACCCAGACGAGACAGTTTATACTCCTGGAGTCCTTCTTGTGCCGGACTCCCCGTCCGACTAAGCGAGCTCTCTGACTGTGTTCGCAGACACCCATTTTGGTCTCCTAATTTAAAGCTGAATGGTTTCAGGCCTGGTGCAAGTGTGTACTGAATGTAAGGTGTTTGTGACCTTTCTCTACCACTAGGTTTTTCAAAGCCACCATTTCCCTTATACCCTACGACAGTACCTAGGTGAAATGTACACCCATTGACACATATTCATTCACTGTCTCCACACCGTATTGGACAAAAGTCAACAGAAAGCCCGGAATACCCTGTAGGTTGAACGAAGGGAGTGTCCCATCTCTCAGAAGGTGTCCCGTAGCATTAGTTAGGCTTTCTAGAATCTTTAGGTTATCATTTGGGGTTGGAACGGATTGCGGGTTATATTTGCCGTTTAAGCAAAGGGGAAAGTGGGGGGGAAGGTTCCCCCACCTCTCTCCATGATTTCAAAGTTGCTCTGGATGTATATTTACAATGGTATGATGATTTTTCTGAGCGCATTTCAAGGGAAAATCGTTTTAAGGGTTGGGGGCAGTGGCTTCTTCCACTTTAATCCCATGTTTATCATGGGATTTCGATGAGTTCAACTACTTAGATAACATCGCCGCTTGACAGTATTTCATTATATTGGGGCTCCCATTCCCCCTTTATTTTGGGTATAGGTTAAGGCTCTGTAGGCTGACGAGGTTTTTGCCCCTTCCCATTGTATTTTCGGAACGTTATTAATTTTAGTAAGATGTATTTGGGGATATTTATAGGAAGCTTTTGGAAAAAGTAGGTAATCTGGGAAGAATCAAACTCTTCAATAAGTTTTTCTCCCCACCCAGGAGATATATGAACCCTTCCATGTTTTTTGGTGATTCACCGCGAGTTAATGGAGGAATATTAAGTCGAAAGAGTCTTCATTTGTTTTTCCCCCAAACTTTACCCCTAGATAGTTTTATGCTGTTTGGCCATGTGAAGGATACATATTTTAAGCTTAACTTTGGCTTTTTGGGAATTAAAAATCTATATTTCTGATTAGAAATGTTTACTTTAATTGGAGAAGTGCCTATAGCTCAATAAATCCATTAGACCCGGCATTCCCATGAGGTTTAGTCATCAAAATCAATAAATCATCGCAAATGCCGCCGTTTTATGGGGTCTTGTTTATTTGGTTTCCTTCTATTCCAGAGTGCTGTTGTTTTGTATTAGTAAGGGCCCATCGCTAGAACGAAAAGAAAAGGGGACTTGGGCACCTGTCTTGTTCATTCTTAATGACAACGTGTCTGTTATAAATTCATTAATTTGATTAGGGCAGGGGGTTGTTGTTATACATTCCCTTATTCCCTGCTATAAAAGTGGTTGGGGACCAAAACTTGCCATTACTTCTTTGGTGCCCAATCTACCCTGTCAAAAGCTTTCAGGTCTTTTCCCGGAAGCACCAGGGGAAAGCTTTCGGTGTTTTGTAATTGAGAAAATGCAATTTCTTATGAACATTATCCCTTCCTCTTCCCTTCCAAAAGCCAGTCTGGTTTAGGGATATTAAGTTGGTAAAATTTTGGGGCCAGTCGTTTTGCCTCAAACTAGCAGTATCTTTAAGTCAACATTGAAAGGGATATCGGTCTATAGCTACTACACAGTTCTGGATCTTTCCCTTTTTGTTACAAAGATATCCTAGCTTCAAGCATTTGATTAGGCAAAGGGCAGCCATCTAGGCCTTTACATACATTTAGTAAGTGTGGAAGCAGCAGAGACGAGAAGGTTTTGTAATAATGCGTGGGGAACCCATTGGGCTGGGCTTTCCCATTAGGACTCTTTAACGGGCGACCGGAGTCCTCCATCGTGAATGGCTTGGTCAGTTGCTTTTTTAAAAGGTCTGTTAGGCTGGTGGATTTAGTTGATTTAAAAAGGATTTTATATCTTTATGTTTTTTGAGAGAGGTCTCTGCATTTCCCTCTGATCGCAGATTATATAATTGTTTATAATAGTCAAGGAAAAGCCAACTCAAAATGTTGGTTTTTGTGGCTTATCCCTGATCATTTTTGATTGAATTGATCAAAGTGCGAGCCTGTCTCTTCCTTAATTGAGACAATGTAATTTAGAGGCTTGTCCCCTGTAATACATTTTTTTTTTTCCACGAAGTATAAAGTTTGGTGACCTTGAGTTAAGATGTCCCTGAGTTGCTGTCTTTTTTTTGTAACATTTCTAAAGTTTGCTGATCTGGGTTACCTTTGTGGCAAAGTTCAAGCTGCGTTTTTTATCATATAAGTCATTAATTTCTTTTTGGCTGTTTGTTAACCCCTCTTGCATTAGCTACTATTTTCCCGTCCATAAAACCCCTGCCTTCTGACCTGGACGGGGGTGTAGTCATGGCGAACAGCTGCGCTTGAGGGGGCGCAGTAATCGCCGCGGGTGTCAGTGATTATCACAGCTGACACCTGGACTGTGGTCAGGGCGGTACGGACGCCCCGGCACATTAACCCTAGCACACGCGATCAAACATGTCGGGTTATGGGGGCACAGGGGAGGATGCGCAGGGTGGGGGCTCCCTGCGCGCCCCCTGAGCCCTCAGACCAGCGCGATGTGATCCGCTGTTCTGAGGGGTTCTCCCTCCCAGGACCCGGATCCAAGATGGCGCCGGGTCCTGGAGGGGGCGGCTTCCTCAGTGCTGTAGAGAGGCATGAGAAGCCTGCGACTGCTGAGCGATCGCTGGTGTGACAGAGTGCTGTGCCCACTGTCACCCAGCGATCTGCTCAAATACGTGATGTCCCCCCCTGGGACAAAGTAAAAAAAGTTAAAAAAATAAAAAAAAACTGTTTAAAAAAAAATCCAAAAAAATAATAAAAAAAAAATATTCCCATAAATTTTTCTTTGTAAATAAAAAAAACAAAAAAATAAAAGTACACTATTTGGTATCCGCGTCCGTAACGACCCCCTAAAACTGTTTCCCCCTAGTTAACCCCTTTTGTGAACCCTTAAAAAAAAAAAAAACGAAGCAAAAATCAATGCTTTTCATCAAACCGCCGAACAAAAAGTGGATAAGCGCGAATAAAAAGACGATTTAAATAAACATGGTACGTGTAAAAGTCATCTTGTCCGCAAAAAAAAAAAGCTTTTCCCTACAGCAATCAGCGAAAAAAAAAAAGTTATGCTGCAGAATAAGCGATGCAAAAAAATTATTTTTTATTAAAATTGTTTTTATTCTAATAAAAGCGCCAAAAATAAAAAAAATGAATAACTGAGGTATCGCATAATCGTACGGGCCGAGAATAAATGCTTTATCAATTTTACCACACGGGAACAATAAAAAAGCTCCCCAAAAAAAATTTGAATTGTGATTTTTGTTCATTCTAAACCCCCCAAAAATCAAAATAAAAGCGATCAAAAAATGTCACCTGTAAAAATGGTAAAAAAAAAACATCAACTCGTACCCCAAAAAATAAGACATCAAATGACTTGTGGGCCAAAATATGCAAAAAAATTTTAGCTCTCAAAATGTGGGTGAAAAAAACTATTTTTGCAATAAAAAGGTCTTTTGGTGAAGTGCCAATCATAAAAACCCGCTATAAAAAAATAAATCCCAAAACCCCCCTTTATACCCCTTGTTAGGGGGAAAAATAATAAAATTAAAAAAATGTATTTATTTCCATTTTCCCATTAGGGTTAGGGTTGGGTAAAGTTAGGGTTAGGGTTGGCGTAAAGTTAGGTTGGGTTGGGTTGGGATTAGGGGTGTGTTAGAGTTAGGTTTGTGTTTAGGGTTGGGATAGGTTTAGGGGTTGTGTTGGGGTTAGGGTTGGAGTTAAAATTTGGGGGGGTTTTCCCGCGTTTAGGACATCAGGGGTCTCCAAATGTGACATGGCGTCTGATTCAATTCCAGCATTTGCGTTGAAAAAAGTCAAACGGTGTCCTTCACTTTGAGCTTGCCGCGTCCAAACAGTGTTTTCCCCATATGGGGTACAGCGTACTCTGGACCCCAAGAGTTATTGTGCAATTTGCCCTATTCTTCTTTTAAACCCTTGGGGAAAATAAAAAATGGGGCGAAATATCATTTTTGTACAAAAAAAATTATTTTTTTGTTTTTCGGTGTAATTATAAACTTCTGTGAAGAACTTGGGGCTTCATAGCGCTCACCCCCACACCTAGATAATTCCTTGTGGGGTCTATTTTCAAAATGGGGTCATTGTTGGGGATTCATGTTTAGGCGCATCAGGGGTCTCAAATCGAATGACGCCCCAGCCCATTCATCAAAGTCTGCAATCCAAACGTCATACTTCCCTTCGACCCCCAAGTGTACCCTACAGTAGTTTTCTCCCACATATTGGGTATCAGCGTACTCAGAAAATTGGGCAAAAACTTTTGGGGTCCAGTTTCTCCTGTTCCCCTTGTAAAAAAAAAAATATTGGGGCGAAAAAATATGTTTGCAAAAAAAAAAAAAGATTTTTTATTTTTACGGTGTGGTTATAAACTTCTGTGAAGCACTTCGGGTTCAAAATTTCTCCCACCATCTAATAATTTCCCCTTGTGGGGTTTTTTAAAATGGGGTCATTGTGGGAGTTTCCATGTTTAGGCGCTCAGGGGCTCTCCAAATGGACATGACGCACCCAGACCATTCCATCAAAGTCTGCAATAAAAAAGTCCTATTCCCTTCGAGCCCTGACGGGGCCCCCATACGTGTTTTTCCCACATATTGGGGTATCAGCGTATCGGACAATTGGCAACAATTTTGGGGCCCAATTTCTCCTGTTACCCTTGAAAAAAAATATTGGGGGCGAAAAAAAATTTTTTTGTAAAAAAAAAGGATTTTTTTTTTTTACGGCTGTGGTTATAAATTTTCTGTGAAGCCTTTGGGGTTCAAAGTGCTCACCACACATCTAGAAAAGTTCCTTGTGGGGTTTTATTTTCCAAAATGGGGTCATTGTGGGGGGTTTCCACTTTTAGGCGCTCGGGGGCTCCCAAATGCGACATGACGCACCAAGCCATTCATCAAGTCTGCAATCCAAAACGTCCTATTCCCTTCGAGCCCCGAGTGTGCCCATACAGTATTTTTCGCCACAATTGGGTATCAGTGTATCAGGACAAATTGGACAACACTTTGGGGTTCAATTTCTTCTGTTACCCTTGTGAAAATAAATATTGGGGGCGAAAAAAAAACATTTTTGTAAAAAAAAAAAAAAATTTTTTTTTTAGGTGTACGTTTTAAATTTTGTGAAACACCTGGGGGTTCAAAGTTCTAACACATTACATAAGTTCCTTGGGGGGGGTCTAGTTTCCAAAAGGTGTTTTATGGGGGTTTCCATGTTTAGGCAGTCAGGAGCTCTCAAAACACGACATGGCGTCCCCGCCAATTCTGGTTGAAAAGTAGACGGCGCTCTTCCCTTCCAACTCTGCCATGCACCCCAAAAGTGGTTTACCCCACATTGGGGTATCAGCGCACTCAGGACAAATTGCCAATAACTTTTGGGCTTGTTACCTTGGAAAAATAAAAATTGGGGTGAAAAGATCATTTTTGTGGAAAAAAATTGATTTTTAAATTTTACGGCTCTACGTTTTAAAACTTGTGTGAAGCCTTGGGGGTTCAAATTTTCATCAAAAATCTAGATAAGTTCCTTAGGGGGTCTAGTTTCCAAAAAGGGTCATTTTGGGGGGGTTTCCACGTTTAGGCACATCAGGGGCTCTCCAAATGAACATGGCATCCAAATCAATTCCAGCCCAATTTTGGTTGGAAAAAGCAAATGGTGCTCCTTCCATTCCCAGTCTGCCCTGCGCCCCCAAACAGTGGTTCCCCCCAATTGGGTACGTGTATCAGGAAAAATTGTTTAAAAAAACTTTGTGGTCCAATTTTCCTGTTACCCCTTGGGAAAAAAAAAAAATTTGTGACTAAAGTAATTTTTGTGGGAAAAAAATAGGATTTTTTATTTTATGGGGCTTATAAATTGGTGAAGCACTTGGGGTTCAAAGTGCCACCAAAGATCTAGTAATTCCTTAGGGGGTCTGTTTCAAATGGGGTCACTTGTGGGGGGGTTTCCACTGTTTAGGCACTCTGGGGCAGCAAACGGAACTGACCCCTTAACGTCTGCATTCAAAAGTTACTACTTCCTTTCCAAGCCCTGCCGTTGCACCCAAAAACAGTTTCCCCCCCCCACATTTATGGGGTTTCGGTACTCGGACAAATTGGACAACAACTTTTGGGGTCCAATTTCCTTGGGAAATTCAAAAATTTGGGACTAAAAAATAATTTTTTGGAAATTTTTTTTTTTTTTTTCCACAGGGTTTAAAAATTTTGTGAAACACTTGAGGGTTCAAATGCTACAAAGATCTAGATAAGTACTTAGGGGGTTAGTTTCCAAAATGGTGTCACTTGGGGGGGGTTTCCCACTGTTTGGCGCATCAGGGGTCTCCAACGCGAATGGCATCCATCTAAATTCCACCCAATTTTAGTTTGAAAAAGTCAAACGTCGCTCCTTCCCCCCTTACGGCTCTGCCGTGTCCCCCAAACAGTGGTTTTCCCCCACTATGGGGTATTGGGTATCAGGAGAAATTGCATAACAACTTTTTGTCCATTTTCTCCTTTTCCCTTGTGAAATAAAAAAAAAGTTTGAAAGATAATTTTTGTGGTAAAAAGTAAAATATTCATTTTTTCCTTCACGTTGTTTTTAGTTACTGTAAAGCACCTAAAGGGTTTAAAAACTTCTTTGAAGGGGTGGTTTGAGTACTTGAGGGGTGCAGTTTTTGAATGGCGTCATTTTGGGGTATTTTCTGCATATAGACCCCCAAGTGACTTAAAATGTGAGGTGGTCCCTAAAAAAAATGGTTTTGTAAATTTTGCTGAAAAATGAGAAATCACTGGTAACTTTTAACCCTTTAATTTCCTAACAAAGAAAAATTTTGGTTCCAAAATTGTGCTGATGTAAAGTAGACATGTGGGAAATGTTATTTCTTAATATTTTGTGTGCATATTTCTTGTTTTTAGGAAAAAAAATTCAAGTTTGAAAAATTGCAAAATTTTTAAAAATTTTCGCCAATTGGTTTTTTTCAAAAAAAAACGCAAGGTATATCGAAGAAATTTTCCCCATAACATGAAGTACAATTGTCACGAGAAAACAATCTTAGAATCGCGAAGATCCGTTGAAGCGTTCCAGAGTTATAACCTCAAAAAAGGACAGTGGTCAGAATTGTAAAAAATTGGCCGGTCTTAACGTGCAAACACCCTTGGGGGTGAAGGGGTTAAGAAAGGAGGTGATAATATAAGTTCCCTCTAGTACGATTTGTGGCTTCCCAAGGTCTGCGGGGAAGTTTTCTGGGTATTCTGCTCAAAATATTGTGTAAGTCTTCTGTTCATGCGTCCCCTGTACTTCAGTATTTCAAAAAGTACGATTCATTCGACGCCAAATTCTGTGTTTGGAAAAATTTTGGAAATTTGAAGTTTTAACAGTACCGAAATGGTCAGAATAAATTTCGGAATTATATTTGCCTGTCTTGTGTTAAAAAGTAGTCTATGGGTATAAAATTTAATTAGCGATGATAAGACTTGAGGGTGGGGTAAAAAGTATGCCCCGGTCAGATGGTTCATGTATTTCAGGAATCAACAATGTGCTTGTTCAGATGTACTTTAATTCTACATAAATCTTTTGGGGAGTCGAGCTTTTTTGTTTGGGTACCCCAACTAGGTTCAGAGCTACATTGAGGTCCACACCCACCATAATACACCCTCCCCGAAGCTGTCAATTTTTTTTTAAGATTGCAATCAGCCTTTTAACAATTTTTATTCGGGGGTATAGCTGCTTAAAAGTTACAAGGCACCCATTAATAATCCCTTACAAAAATGTAATGTCCCAAAGGTTCCGTCTAATCTCTCTCTGCTGGAAGGACACTCCCCTCGCTATCGCCAATGACACCCCCCTTGAACCGGATGTGTAGTGGTTGATGAACCCCTTATCATTTCCGATCTTTCAAAAGAGGGAAATCTTATCTGGCTTGAAGTGTGTTCTTGGTTGTAGGACTCTGCCCGTTGTTTTTTAAACAACTGTAAGTATGGCGTCTCGATTTGGAAATTAAGTCCATGTGCTTAAATGAAATAAAATGTGTGCACCTTACTTGGGTCCGCCATGGTTTTTGGTAATGGAGTGGTCTTTAGTTGAGCCTAAAGAAAATATGGGTTCAGGAAGTGGGGGGGGGGAGAGAACAGGAAAGGAGGGGAGAATCGTGCAAAGAAGAAAAAAGGGGTAGATCATTAAAAAAATTTTTTAAGTAAATACTGTGAAAAAACAATCTTCACTTCGCCAACAACTGTTCGATTTCGAAGTGAAGATTGTTCTTCACGTTTTTTACTTGAAAATTTTATTATGATCTCCCCTTTTTTCTTCTTTGCTACGATTCTCCCCTCCTTTCCTGTTCTCCCCCTCCGATTCCCCGTTAATTACGTTCAGTAGGAGAAAATTTTCGAGAGAAAAAGGCACAAGGGTTCTTTTGAGGTTCTGGATCTTTTTGGGACAAAAAGGCACCTGCCCAATTTCAGAGGGATCAACCTCCACCTGAAATGGCAGAGAAAACAGGCTGCCGTTTGAAAGGAGCAAAAAGGAATCTCTGCTTAAGTTCCTGAAATGCAGAGACTGCCTCAGGAGGCCAATTACCAACAAAACCCTTTTTGGTCAAATCAGTTAATGGTTTAACAATAACGAGAAAATTTCAATAAATTACGATAAAAATTGGCAAAACCCAAAAATCTTTAAAAAGCCTTTAATGAGTAGGTTGGACCCAATCACAGATGGCCTGAACCTTGAGGGTCCTTTCAATAACAGATGGGGACAAAAAAGAATCCCAGAAATGAGTCCTCTGTATGCCAAAAGACACTTTGATCCCTTCACATACAGAGCATTCTCTCTCAAAATCTGGAATACAGTTCGAACATGTTTCACATGAGAGTCCCAGTCATTGGAAAAAATCAAGATATCATCCAAATAAACAATCAGAAATTTATCCACAAAATCCCTGAAAATGTCATTCATGAAGGACTGGAAGACAGAAGGAGCATTAGTGAGCCCAAAGGGCATCACAAGGTACTCAAAATGCCCCTCCGGGGTATTGAATGCCGTCTTCCATTCATCCCCGTGCTTAATGCGAATAAGGTTATATGCCCCCCTGAGGTCAAGCTTGGTAAACCAAGTAGCGTTTTTCACCCTGGAAAACAGGTCAGAAATCAAGGGTAACAGGTATTGATATTTCACAGTAATATTGTTCAAAAGACGATAATCAATACACGGCCTTAATGAACCATCCTTTTTGGCCACAAAGAAAAAACCGGCACCTAAGGGTGAAGAGGATGGTCTGATATGACCCTTCTCCAATGACTCCTTGATATAAGACCGCATAGCGTCATGTTCAGGTACAGACAAGTTAAAAAGGCGACCTTTAGGAATTTACTACCAGGCACTAATTCAATAGCGCAGTCATAGCTCCTATGGGGAGGCAAGGATGCAGATTTACTTTCGCTAAACACATCAGAAAAATCAATCAAAAAGTCAGGAACATCCTGAGCCTGGGGGAGGCAGAAAAACAGGAGTGTTGGTATTAACACATTGGCAGCCCCAACTGGTTACAGACACAGATTTCCAATCCAAAACAGGATTATGAGACTGTAACCAAGGGAAACCCAGTACGATAATATCATGCAGATTATACAGAACCAAAAATTTGCAGCACTCTTGATGATCAGGTTCAACCCTCATTATAACCTGAGTAGAGAACTGGGGTTTATTCTCAGCTAAAGGGGTAGAATCGATCCCCAGTAGGGGAATAGACTTCTGTAGGGGTATCAAGGGAAACCCACAACGTTTAGCAAAATCATAATCCATCAGGTTAATAGCTGCTCCAGAATCAACGAAAGCCTGAGCAGAAAATGAGGACAGAGAGCATATCAGAGTGACAGTTAGTAAAAACTTAGTCTGAACACTACCCAAGACAACTGAGCGTGCAAAACGTCCTCCCCGCTTAGGGCAGACTGAAATAGCATGAGAGGCATCACCACAGTAGAAACATAACCCATTGCGCTTTCGAAACTCATGACGCTGTGCCCCAGACACCACTCCATCACACTGCATGGATTCAGAAGCAGGTTCACAAGGCAACACTATTCCACGCATACTTCTCCGCTCACGCAAACGTCTGTCAATTTGAATCGCTAATGACATAGAATCATTGAGACCAGAGGGGACAGGGAATCCCACCATAACATCCTTTACATTATCTGACAGCCCCTTCCGAAAAAGGGCCGCCAAAGCGTCGTCATTCCACTTGGTCAGGACTGCCCACCTACGGAATCTCTGACAGTATAACTCAGCGTCATCAAGCCTGATTTAATGCCAACAAGGCTTTTTCAGCTTGATCAGTGACATTAGGCTCATCGTACAATAACCCCAAAGCCTGAAAAAATGCATCAACATCACTCAAAACAGGATCCCCAGGTGTCAGGGAAAAAGCCCAATCCTGAGGATCGCCGCGCAGGAGAGAGATGACAATTTGAACCTGCTGCGCTGCGTTTCCTGAGGACTTAGATTTTAAGGCAAAAAACAATTTACAATTATTTTTGAAATTCTGAAACTTAGCTCGATCCCCTAAAAACAAATCTGGCATGGGAATCCTAGGTTCCACAACAGGCAACCTAGCAAGATAGATAGCAATACTCCGAACCTCAGTGGCAAGCTGATCCACACGGCCAGACAACTGTGCAAACTCCATTGAGAGAAAAAAAAATCCTCCCCAGCACCCAGAGATACAGAGGAAAAAAAAAAAATGCAACAAACAGAAAAATATCTCTGACAACCTTTTTTTTTTCACAATATTTTTTCCCTTCTGTGAGTACCATACAATTTTAAATTTTTTGGTCCGGTGATACTGTTATGATTCGGTAGCTGAGGAGTGCAGGCAAAAAGGCAATACACCAGAGCAGTTGGAATCTATGAGATTGCAGTACCCTGACTAACCACCACAACTAGAGGCAGCCGTGGAGCGTTCCTACGTTGGTCCTAGATGCCTCGTCACAGCCTGAGAAACTAACTACACCTAAAGATAGAAATAGGAAAGCTATCTGCCCGGAGCAGAACCCCAAAGATAATAGCAAGCCCCCAAACATGTAATGGCGGTTAGACAAGACGAAATACTGACACAGACAGAAAATAGTATGAGCAAACGTTGGGGCCCAAACTAACTAAATAGAAAAGGATAGGAAGGGTACTTACTGCAATCCCAAAAAAACCCTGAAAGCACCAACTCTACTAATTTCAAAAACACCTGAGATCACAACCTGAGATCACACGACCTCTACCACCTAAATTAGCTCTCTGGTGTAACAAAATCAAAACAGCAGCCACTGAAAAAACTGGAAAAAGCAAAAGCACAAACATCAGTGGCTGAACTAAACTGAGAGAGCAAAAGCCCCCTGAGGGGACCCAGAAGGCCCCCACAGAAGTGCAGGACAAAATGCAAAAATCAAGCACAGAAACAAAAAAAAGAAAATGTCTTATCTGTTAGAAGGAGATGCAGACACGACACAGCAGGCTACAAGGGAAACTGGAATCAAGGATTCAGACCAGAACAATTGATCACCGGCAACCCTGATGGAAGGTGACTCCCTTATATAAGACCAGTCAGTAACACCTGATTCCCAGTCCTCACAATCTTCACTGAACAGACCAGTACCGCTTGTAACCACCAGAGGGAGCCTCTGCTCAGAACTCATCTCAAGCCCATTCACAACAGAGTTCCCTGAGAATAAAAAAATATATTTTTTGGACTATAAGACGCACCGAGGTTTTAGAGGAGTAAATTAGGAAAAAAAATTAACGCTAACAATGTGGTCAACTCTGTACTTTAATATCCCCTTGTCATGGTTTGGACAGTGTTCATGCCCTGCCCTCGCAGGGTTAATTGTATTTGGCATCCTTGTGGATCTGGGATGGGTATTTATACCCACTCTGAACCAGGGTTCTCTGTCAGTTATACTCTCGTTCTGTGTGTCTGCCCCCTGGTGTGCGTGTGCATACTACTTGTGTTTGACTGCTTTCCATGCTTACTCGCTAGGCTTTTCTACTCGGTGCCTCGGTTGTTTGATTCTCTGTTCTGACCTTCTGGCCTTTTTTATCTTACTATCCTTCCGTCTCACCCTCGGTACCTCATTTACCTCCCGGTTTTGACCTCGGCACATTTGACTTCTTTCCGGCGCCGTTCAGCTCCCCTGCACCTGGCGCCTGTCTACGCCCTTGGCCACTTCCCCTCAGTCACGTGGTTCAGGTGCTGTATACTAACCGGTGAGTGCTCCGCAGCTCTTCTCGTGGCCTCCTTACTGTGGCTAGTCACCCGCCTTGGAGCAGGTACACCAATATAACTGACCATACAGTCTCTTCCCAGCTGGTCAGGGGTGGGGTGCTCACTGTTATGGATCCGGTACGGGCTCTTGGATCAAGTAAATGGGCTCTCCTAGTTAATGCAGAAGCTGTCCATGGAGCAGCAAGCCCAGGCTCACTCACACCAACTGGTGCAGAGAGATGTGGTGGGCGCTTTACCGGGTTCTGTTCCGTTGAAGACTTGGGATAGGGACTCCAATGATGTCTCTCGTAGATCCCGAGCCACCGGTTAAGTTATCTGACCATTTTTCCAGTGATAAAAAGTTTAGTGTTTTCAAAGAGGGATGCAAGTTGTTTTTTGAGCTACGTCCTCGTGCTTCTGGAAATGAAAGACAGAGGGTGGGGATCGTTATGTCCTTGTTAAGGGGGCTCCACAGGCATGAGCTATCTCTCTCTGCACCCGAACACATGTCGGTGAACCTGTTTTTTGAGGCACATTTATCACGAGCCTCATAGAGTGCGTCTGGTGGAGGATATGGTGATGAGTTTGACACAGGGGAAGCACTCAGCGGCATAGTTCTGCTCAGAATTTAGACGCTGGGCGGCTGAAATATCCTGGAACGCCGCTGCCCTGAGGTTGTTCCGAAGGGGTTTGTCCAACCGTCTACAGGATGCTCTGGCATTACGTCCGCCCCCTGATGCCCTGGAGGACGCCATTACTCAGGCGGTCCACATGGACCAGAGGCTCTGTGCTAGAAGAGTGATATAGCAGGAGACCCCGTTATACTGTAACCTGAGTGACATTGCATCCGACCCTGAGACCATGGAGGTAGGGCTATCTCGTTGAAGCAAAGAGAGAGAAGAAGCCGTAGAAACAACCAACTATGCTTTTACTGTGGAGCCTCTGGATATTGGAAAATGGACTGCCCCTCTTGTCCTTCTTCTGCTAAGCCATCAGGAAATGCCTAAGTCTGGGAAATGATCGAGGAGGTTACCCAGACTATCAGGTACATTTTTCCTCACTTGCTAAAATTCTTCTTGAGGTGGAGTTGGAACTTGCTGGCGGTCCCGTGGTTACCACCGCCTTTGTTGACTGCAGTTCTACTATTAATCTGATTGCTACCCGGGTGGTGACTCTTAATAAGATAGGGACAGTCAGGCTTAAAGATCCTGTTAAAGTTGCGGCTATTGACTCCTTTCCTCTCACCCATGATGGAATTTGTTCTAGATCTGAAGTCTTTTCGCTGAAAGTGTGTTCTACTCATGTGGAAAAATTAAGTTGTTTTGTTCTCAATAATTTGCCGGCAGGTCTGGTACTGGGGATGCCTTGGCTTCAATGCCATAACCCTATTATTGATTGGTTCATGGGGGAGATCATTCAGTTGGGATGTAAGGCTGTGTTGTAACTTGGTACCTTTGGTCACCCCTGTAAAATCTGTGTCAATATCGTCTGTCGGTCTGGAGGGTATTCCGGAATAGCTATACAGTATAGAAGAGGCAGCCAACACCAAAATGCAGATGGACTGTCCAGGCAGGATGAGCCCTGAGTCCGGTCAGCCCTGCCTGTGTGTACTTAACAAGCGACCTGTAGAGGTCCCTCGTACGTACACAAAATTGGAGGGGAAGGAATTGTCATGATACATAGTTTGCCCTGACCTACATTTCTGTATAACTTTGTTCCTCCATCATCATTTAACTTAAGGTACTGCCACACTACACAATCCCGCTAGCGATCTCGTTAGCGTCGCATACTAATGAGATCGCTAGCGGGATTGTTTCTATATCGCTAGTAGCTACCTAATTTAGCGATATCGTTAAGGACGCTATCGCGGTTAGCGATCTCCTTAACGACTTTAGCGGTACAAAAGTACCGCTAAATCGCTAAAAAAGGTGCCACACTCAGCGATTAGATACTTACCAGCGGGACGCCAGCGATGAAAATAGGGTCCGGAACGATCAGGACGACGGACGAGATCACAGCAGGGGCCACGTCGCTGGTAGATGCCGCACACAACAACATCGCTAATGGGATCGCTAAATAGTGACGTTTTTTAGCGATCCCGTTAGCGATGTTGTTTAGTGTGGCATACCCTTTAGGCTTATGTCAACACAGCTAGAGGACTCCCCATTGTTCTCCTAAGCCGGGGGAGAACTCACAATACACATTCCTATAGACATACCGAAGCCATGCAATGGACCAAACCATTGACTAGGAGGTGGGAACCTCTTTCCCCCCCTACCCTTGGGCTGTTCTCAGTAGCCCAAGACAAAGGGACGTATGCGTGACCAGTGGTTGTGTTGGAAGATCTCTAAAGAAAAGGGTGAGGGCTCTTAGCTGCGGCAAGACCTCACGTTGATCTGTGATTTTGGACTTATTATGATATTAGAAATAACATGGATATTTGATTTGGTATGCTGCCTGCCTCAATAAATCGCGTTGGATTGTTCTTAGCCCGGTGGTCTTTTCTTGCTCTGCCGCATACCCCGTCACATTCTCCAAGCAAGCTCACTTTGTACCTCTGCACGCATTGCCATCTGTTGAAACTTTGGCCCGCTTATTTATATAGCATATATTTTGATTGCATGGAGTGTCTGTGAATGTAGTGTCAGAGAGAGATGTGCCGTTTGTGGCCAGGTTTTGGAGGGCTTTTTGTAAGAAGCTATGAATTACGTTGTCATTTTCCACTGCCTATCACCCGGAATCTAATGGACAAACTGAACGCACGAACCAATCTTTGGAGCAAATTCTGAGATGTCTGGCCTCTTCCAGACAGGAGGACTGGTGTTAGGTACTGCCCGTGGCAGAATTTGCATTCAACGGATGTGTGAGTTAGTCTACCGGGAAGTCTCCATTTCAGGTCAACAAAGTGTTTAACCCACATTTTGGGGAGTTTTCACGCATGGATTCAGGTAGCCCTGGAGCCGAATGCGTGGTACGTTTGAGAACTCTTTGGACGGAGGTTCAGAGGAACATCTCTAGGGCCCAGAAAAGGTACAAACGTTTTGCAGATAGGAGGGGGTCAGATCTAGCATTTGTAGTTGGGTTGAGGGTGTGGTTATCCACCCGTAATATCAAGCTTAAGAAAACCTCTATGAAGCTGGGCCCCAAGTTTATTGGTCCCTTCAAAATTGTGCAGGTTGTCAATCCAGTGGCCTACAGACTACAGTTGCCCAACTCCTTTAAAATTTCTAATGTCTTCCACAGGTCCCTGTTAAAGCCTGTGGGGACGGTTAGGAAGTACTCCTCATCTGATGCTCCACCAGTATTGGTAAAGGGGCATCTGGAGTATGAGGTGGGGCGCATCATTGACTCTCGGTGGGTGCACCGGAAGCTCCAGTATCTGACACACTAGAAAGTGTATTCTCTTGAGGATCGCTCAAGGGTCCCGGCCAGTTTAGTGCACGCCGATCGACAGGTGCGGGCCTTTCATGCCAGATACCCAGAAAAGCCTGGGGTCCGGTGACCACCCGTTAAGAGGGAGGTACTGTCATGGTTTGGACAGGGTTCATGCCCTGCCCTCGCAGGGTTGATTGGTTTTGGCCTCCTTTTGGATCTGGGAGGGGTATTTATACCCACTCTGAACCTGGGTTCTCTGTCAGTTATATTCTCGTTCGGTGTGCGTGTGCATACTACTTGTGTTTGACTGCTTTCCATGCTTACTCGCTCGACTTTTCTACTCAGTGCCTCTTGATTGTTTGATTCTCTTGGTTCTGACCTTCTGGCGTGTTTTATACAATACGATACACTTTATTGATCCCGAGGGAAATTATGGTATCACAGAAGCGTTACAACAGCATTACAAACAAAACTGTTGTGATTTGGTAGCTGAGGAGAGCAGGCAAAAACGGCAATACACCAGAGAGGTTGGAATCTACTGGATTGCAGTACCCTGACTAACCACCACAACTAAAGGCAGCCGTGGAGCGTTCCTATGTTGGTCCTAGATGCCTCGTCACAGCCTGAGAGGTTAACTACACCTAAAGATAGAAAGAGGAAAGCTATCTGCCCCGGAGCAGATCCCCAAAGAACATAGAAAGCCCCCAAACATGTAATGGCGGTTAGACAAGAGGAAATACAGACACAGACAGAAAATAGTATGAGCAAACGTTGGGGCCCAATCTTCCTAGAAAGAAAAGGATAGGAAGGACACTTACTGCAACCCAAAAAACCCTAAAAAAATACCAACCTACTAATTGCAAAAACACCTGAGATCACACGACCTCTACCACCTAAATTAGTTCTCTGGTGTAACAAAACTAAGCCGCAGCCACTGAAAAAACTGGAAAAAGCAAATGAACAAATAACAGTGGTTCAGATAAACTGAGAGGAGCACAAGCCCCCGGAGGGGACCTGGCTGACCTCCACAGAAGTGCAGGGAAAAATGCAAAAAGCAAGCACAAAAATAAAAGCAGAAAATATCTTATCTGTTAGCAGAAGATGCAGGCAAGACACAGCAAGCTTCCAAGAGAACCAGGAACCAAAGTTGAGACAAGAACAATTGATCACCGGCAACCCTGACGGGAGGGAACCTCCCCCATATAAGACCAGTCTGTAACTCCTGATTGCCAATCTTCATTGAATGGTTCAGTACTGTTTGTAACCACCAGAGGGAGCTCCCGCCCAGAATTAATCTCTAACACATTCACAACACAAAACATTACAAACAGCATTACATAGAGTAATTACTAGACACAGATCTTGCACATGACTAGCCACAATACGTAACAAACAAAGGTACACAAATCTCTGATCATTTCCATTAGTGCGCCAGCCCTAGGTCGTAGCCCTCTTTCACCCTTAGTGAATTGTTATACATCCCCATAGCGGTAGGCACAAACGATTTCCTGAATTTCTCCTTCTTGCACCTTAGTAGAATTAGACGGCTGCTGAATGTGCTCTTCTGATTCAAGAACAGCTCGTATAGTGGGTGTGTATTATTGTTCATTATAGCCCTGCACTTCTTTTGAATCCTATCCTCCACTACTTCCTCAAAAGAGTCAAGATGGAGGCCAACAGCTGCACTTGCCTTCTTGATAAGTTTGTTGAGCTTTTTAGTGTCAGCTACTCGCACACTACTGCCCCAGCAAATGATAGCAAAAAAGATGACTATCCTTCCGTCTCACCCTCGGTACCTCATTTACCTCTCAGTTTTGACCTCAGCACGTTTGACTTCTCTCCGGTGCTGTCCGGCTCCCCAGCACCCGGTGCCTGTCTCCGTCCTCGGCCACTTCCCCTCAATCACATGGTTCAGGTCCTGCACACTACCTGGTGAGTGCCCCACCGCTCTTCTCGTGGCCTCCTTACTGCGGCTAGTCACCCGCCTTGCAGCAGGTACACCCGGGGTTCGTGACACCCCTATCCTGGTATATATCGTCCCCTCATCCCTATCCTGATACACATGGCCTCCTCATCCCTATCCTGGCATGAATGATCGCCCTCATCCCTATCCTAGTATGCATGGCCCCATTCCTATCCTTGTATGCAGGGCCCCATCTCATCCTGGTATGCAGGGCCCCCATCTCGTTGTAGTATGTATGGCCCCCATCCTTTTCCTGGTATGCAGGGCCCCCATCTGGTCCTGGTATGCAGGGTCCTCATCTCGTCCTAGTATACAGGGCCCCATCCCTATTCCGGTATGATTGGCCCCCATCCCGGTCCTGGTATGCAGGGCCCCCATCTCGTCCTAGTATGCAGGGCCCCATCCCTTTCTGGTATGATTGGCCCCATCCCGATCCTGGTATGCATGGCCCAATCCTTAGAATTGGCCCCACCCCCATCCTCGTATGCATGGCTCCATCAGAAAACATAAAAAAAAACCAATACACTTACCTACCCGGTGCTCCCTCGCAGCATCATGCTCCGATGCCAGCAACTGCTTTATGCTTGTAAGCAGCACATGGCAGGGACGTCATGCGTTGCTCACAAGCAGAGCACAGCTGCCGGAGTACTCACCGGGACTGTGCACAGAGAGCAGAGAGTATTCATTGCTCTTCAGTAGCGAGCAGTGTCACCCACCGGCGGTCACGTGAGCTGCTACTTAAGAGAAATGAATATTCAATGGATTCATTCATTCATCAGGAGACTATTTAATATTGTCCTATATTCAAGCGGAACTAGACGAAGAAAACTCTAAAATTATATATCATGTTAACCGAAACAGTCAGAAAACTAGCCACATATTGGCAGATCCCAGACCTCAAACCATATACGGTACTTTGTAAGTTTATAAGCCGCTCCAGTGTCAGGAATAGATAGTGTGTGAAAATACAGTATATACCGTTCAGGGAACACGTAACCTTCAGAGATAATTTCCATATTCATACTAAATAATGGCACAGATCTCCCAGACATTATGGTTGCACATATCCCTAGTCTTTATAGCGATATTGCACTCATTTCTTGACAGACCGCAGCATGGCCATTAGTTAGAAGCTGCTAATGATCTTTGGAGCAGGTCAGTTTTCCCTGAGTGGTACATATTGGGCCGTCTGAAAACGGAGTTTAGTCTAGGACAATTTGTCTGCACTACTAATTAACAGCTATTACAATACCGAACTAAGAAAAACACAAGAATTATACTGTATTTTCACATACTATCTATTCCTGACACTGGAGCGGCTTATAAACTTATGAAGTATATAGTTTGAGGTCTGGGGTCTGCCAATATGTGGCTAGTTTTCTGACTGTTTCGGATAACACGATACATGATTTTAGTTTTTTTTGTCTAGTCTCGCTTGAATATAGAAATTCACATAAAAGAAAAATTGTGTGCATCTATACATCTATATGCATGTATATATGCATGTGTATATATATACTGCCTAGAAAAAAATGGCACTTCAAATTAATTTTAAACCTACAAAAACCATGAAGCTTTAAATACCATAAAATCAATCCCTTGGAAAAAGCAGGACAGCGAAACGCGCGTCAGGGGTGCCGCAGCCTTTCAGGTATGACCGTTATATACCAGCAATGATCCTTTCTGTTTTAGGCAATTGAATAGCTTTTTTCAGAGCATTTTTGTCTCAGCACTTGCACCATGCACTTTCTGTGATTTGCACATATATACAGTCATGGCCAAAAGTTTTGAGAATGACACAAATATTAATTTTTACAAAGTCTACTGCTTCACTTTTTCTAATGGCAATTTGCATATACTCCAGAATGTTATAAAGAGTGATCAGCTTACCAGCAATTACTTGCAAAGTCAATATTTTGCTAGAAAATGAACTTTATCCCCCAAAACACATTTCAACATCATTGCAGCCCTGCCTTAAAAGGACCAGCTAACCTCTTTTCAGTGATTGCTCCATTAACACAGGTGTGGATGTTGATGAGGACATGGCTGGAGATCAATCTGTCATGATTAAGTAAGAATGACACCACTGGACACTTTAAAAGGAGGCTGGTGCTTGGCATCATTGTTTCTCTTCTGTTAACCATGGTTATCTCTAAAGAAACACGTGCAGTCATCATTGCAATGCACAAAAATGGCCTAACAGGGAAGAGTATCGCAGCTAGAAAGATTGCACCTCAGTCAACAATCTATCGCATCATCAAGAACTTCAAGGAGAGAGGTTCCATTGTTGCCAAAAAGGCTTCAGGGCACCCAAGAAAGACCAGCAAGCACCAGGACCGTCTCTTAAAAGTGTTTCAGCTGCGGGATCGGGCTACCAGCAATGCAGAGCTTGCTCAGGAATGGCAGCAGGCAGGTGTGAGTGCATCTGCACGCACTGTGAGGCGGAGACTCTTGGAGCAAGTTCTGGTCTCAAGGAGGGCAGCAAAGACGCCACTTCTCTCCAGAAAAAACATCATGGACAGACTGATGTTCTGCAAAAGGTACAGGCAGTGGACTGCTGAGGACTGGGGTAAAGTTATTTTCTCTGATGAATCCCCTTTTCGATTGTTTGGGACATCAGGAAAACGCCTCATTCGGAGAAGACAAGGTGAGCGCTACCTCCAGTCTTGTCTCATGCCAACTGTTAAGCACCCTGAAACCATTCATGTGTGGGGTTGCTTCTCAGCCAAGGGAATCGGCTCGCTCACAGTCTTGCCTAAAAACACAGCCATGAATAAAGAATGGTACCAGAATGTCCTCCAAGAGCAACTTCTCCCAACCCTCCAAGAGCAGTTTGGCGATCAACAATGCCTTTTCCAGCATGATGGAGCACCTTGCCATAAAGCAAAGGTGATAACTAAATGGCTCAGGGAACAAAACAGAGATTTTGGGTCCATGGCCTGGAAACTCCCCAGATCTTAATCCCATTGAGAACTTGTGGTCAATCATCAAGAGATGGGTGGACAAACAAAAACCTAAAAATTCTGACAAAATGAAAGCATTGATTGTGCAAGAATGGACTGCTATCAGTCAGGATTTGGTCCAGAAGTTGATTGAGAGCATGCCAGGGAGAATTGCAGAGGTCCTGAAGAAGAAGGGTCAACACTGCAAATATTGACTTGCTGCATTAACTCATTCTAACTATCAATATAAGCTTTTGGTACTCATATGTTTGCAATTATTATATTTCTGTCTGCGATAAAAACATCTGTCAAACACACATAAAACCAGAGGGCAGCAGATCATGTGAAAATATAATATTTGTGTCATTCTCAAAACTTTTGGCCATGACTGTATATTTTTGCCAATGTCAAGTAAGGACCTTTTGCTGCTATTTACTACTTCTTGAAGGGATATATCTATCAAGGAATAAAATTACCGTATATACTCGAATATAAGCCGAGATTTTCAGCCCACTTTTTAGGGCTGAAAGTCCCCCTCTCGGCTTATATTCGAGTCATACACCAGGGGGTCGGCGGAGGAGGGGGAGCGCAGCTGTCCTGTATACTCACCCTTCCGCCGGCCCGGTCTCTGCAGCCCCTGCACTTCTCCCACGGTCCCGGCGCCTGTATTCAGCCATCAGTGGTACCGCTCATTAAAGTCATGAATATGCACATATTCATGACTTTAATCAGTGGTAACACGTGACCGCTGAACACTGGCGCCGGGACCGTGGGAGAAGAGAGCAGGGCAGAGACGCGCCAGTGGAAGGGTGAGTATAAGCGATACTTACCTGTCCCGTTCCGCTGTGTCCTCGGGTCCTCTTGCTGCGATGTTCAGGCAGAGGGCGCGATGACGTAATTACTGTGCGCAGCGCCGTCTGCCTGATCATTGACTGCTGGAGGACCCGGAAGACGGCGGCGAGCAGCGGTGACAGGTAAATGTCTCAGGTGCCGGGGCCCTGAGCGAACGGTGACACCGGCACCTTTCCCCCATAGCGTGCCGGTGTCCCCGCCTGCTCAGGACACCGGCACCTGGCCCCCCAGCAACGAGAGGTGAGTATACCTTTTTTTTTTTTCGGTTGTAGCAGCAATTGAGGCCTATACTATGGAGCATCTATGGGGGCATTATCTATGAGGGCATTATCTATGGGGCATTATCTATGGGGGCATTATCTATGAGGCATTATCTATGGGGCATTATCTATGGGGGCATTATCTATGGGGGATTATCTATGGGGGCATAATCTAAGGGGGGCATAATCTATGGGGAATAATCTATGGGGGAATAATCTATGGAGCATCTATGGGGGCACAATCTATGGAGCATCTATGGGGGCACAATCTATGGAGCATCTATGGGGGCATAATACATGGGCAGCATATAGGGCATAATCTCATTTTCCACCCTAGGCTTATACTCGAGTCAGTACGTTTTTCCAGTTTTTTGTGGCAAAATTAGGGGGTCGGCTTATACTCGGGTCGGCTTATACTCGAGTATATATGGTATACACTAAAGTTAATTTATTAGAACCTGTTTCACTATATAATATTTTTTAGCACTTGCTTTAATAACTAGAATAGTGGTTGGGCATTATGTCTTTATATCCATTTTCCCTGGCACTTTCCTTGATGAAATGACATATTTATATTTATATGGACATTTTATATATTTAGGTTCTATTTCTATGTATTGCTTATGAACTTTCTATAATTTATCTTCACCAAGTGTATATGAATTTTCCATATTCCCCTATTTTTTTCACACCTGTTATAGGCTCTCTTTTTTGCATTTTTTGTCCCATATTTTATTATTACATGTATTAAAATGTTATACGTTTTTAAATGAATTTACTCAATAAAAATTGATTTTATGGTATTTAAAGCTTCATAGTTTTTGTAGGTTTAACCCCTTCACCCCCAAGGGTGGTTTGCACGTTAATGACCGGGACAATTTTTACAATTCTGACCACTGTCTCTTTATGAGGTTATAACTCCGGAACGCTTCAACGGATCTTCGCGATTCTGAGATTGTTTTCTCGTGACATATTGTACTTCATGTTAGTGGTAAAATTTCTTCCATATAACTTGCGTTTATTTTGAAAAAAACGCAAATATGGCGAAAATTTTGAAAATTTAGCAATTTTCAAACTTTGAATTTTTATTCCCTTAAAACAGAGAAATATGTCACACAAAATAGTTAAGAAATAACATTTCCCACATGTCTACTTTACATCAGCACAATTTTGGAATCAAAATTTTTTTTTGTTAGGAAGTTATAAGGGTTAAAAGTTGACCAGCGATTTCTCATTTTTACAACAAAATTTACAAAGCCATTTTTTTTAGGGACCACCTCTCATTTGAAGTCACTTTGAGGGGTCTACATGACAGAAAATACCCAAAAGTGACACCATTCTAAAAACTGCACCCCTCAAGGTACTCAAAACCACATTCAAGAAGTTTATTAACCCTTCAGGTGCTTCACAGGAACTAAAGCAACGTGGAAGGAAAAAATGAATATTTAACTTTTTAGCCACAAAAATGATCTTTTACAAACTTTTTTTTTATTTTCACAAGGGTAAAAGGAGAAAATGGACAGATAAGGTTGTTATGCAATTTCTCCTGAGTACGCCAATACCCCATATGTGGGGAAAAACCACTGTTTGGGCACACGGCAGAGCTCGTAAGGGAAGGAGCGACGTTTGACTTTTTCAAACTAAAATTGGCTGGAGTTGAGATTGGACGCCATGTCGCGCTTGGAGAACCTCTGATGCGCCTAAACAGTGGAAACCCCCCACAAGTGACACCATTTTGGAAACTAGACCCCCTAAGGTACTTATCTAGATCTGTTGTGAGCACTTTGAACCCCCAAGTGTTTCACAAAAGTTTATAATGCCTGGGTGTGAAAAAAAAAAAAAAATTTTTCCACAAAAATGATTTTTTAGTCCTAAATTTTTGAATTTTCCCAAGGAAATTGGACCCCAAAAGTTGTTGTCCAATTTGTCCTGAGTACGCTGATACCCCATATGTGGGGGTGGAAAACTGTTTGGGCGCACGGCAGGGCTTGGAAAGGAAGTAGTAACGTTTTGGAATGCAGACGTTGATGGGGGTCATGTTCCGTTTGCAGTGCCCCAGATGAGCCTAAACAGTGGAAATCCCCCACAAGTGACCCCATTTTGGAAACTAGACCCCCTAAGGAACTTATCTAGATCTTTGGTGAGCACTTTGAACCCCCAAGTGCTTCACACAAGTTTATAATGCCCGGGCATGAAAATAAAAAATCCTATTTTTTTCCCACAAAAATTATCTTTTAGTCACTAATTTTTTATTTTCCCAAGGGTATCAGGAGAAATTGGACCACATAAGTTGTTGTCCAATTTGTCCTGAGTACGCTGATGCCCCATATGTGGGGGGGAACCACTGTTTGGGCGCACGGCAGAGCTCGGAAGGGAAGGAGCACCATTTGACTTTTTCCAACCAAAATTGGCTGGAATTGAGATTGGATGCCATGTTGCATTTGGAGAGCCCCTGATGTGCCTAAACAGTGGAAACCCCCCACAAATGACCCCATTTGGGAAACTAGACCCCCTAAGGAACTTATCTAGATCTTTGGTGAGCAATTTGAACCCTCAAGTGCTTCACACAAGTTTATAACGTAGAGCCGTAAAATTTAAAAATCATATTTTTTCCACAAAAATGATCTTTTCACCCGAATTTTTATTTTTCCAAGGGTAACAAGACTCCAAAAGTTATTGTGCAATTTGTCCTGAGTACACTGATACCCCATATGTGGGGGTATACCACTGTTTGGGTGCATGGCAGAGTTTGGAAGGGAAGGAGCGCCGTCTCACTTTTTCAACGCAGAATTGGCTGGACGCCATGTCGTGTTTGGAGAGCTCCTGATCTGCCTAAACAGTGGAAACCCCCCACAAATGACACCATTTTGGAAACTAGACCCCTCAAGGAACTTATCTAGATGTGTGGTGAGAACTTTGAACCCCCAGGTGTTTCACTAAAGTTTATAACGTACAGCCTTAAAATAAAAAATCCTTTTTTTTTTTTACAAAAATGATTTTTTCGCCCCCAATATTTTATTTTCACAAGGGTAACAGAAGAAATTGGAACCCAAAAGTTGTTGTCCAATTTGTCCTGAGTACGCTGATACCCAATATGTAGGAGAAAACTACTGTATGGGTGCACGTCAGGGCTCGGAAGGGAAGTAGTGACGTTTTGGATTGCAGACTTTGATGGAATGGTCTGGGGGCGTCATGTCGCATTTGGAGAGCCCCTGATACGCCTAAACAGTGGAAACCCCCCACAAGTGACCCCATTTTGGAAAATAGACCCCACAAGGAACTTATCTAGATGTGTGGTGAGCACTTTGAACCCCGAAGTGCTTCACAGAAGTTTATAACGCACAGCCGTAAAAATAAAAAATCCTTTTTTTTTTTACAAAAATGATTTTTTCGCCCCCAATATTTTATTTTCACAAGGGTAACAGGAGAAATTGGACCCCAAAAGTTGTTGTCCAATTTGTCCTGAGTACGCTGATACCCAATATGTGGGAGAAAACTACTGTATGGGCGCATGTCAGGGCTCGGAAAGGGAAGTAGTGACGTTTTGGATTGCAGACTTTGATGGAATGGTCTGGGGGCGTCATGTCACATTTGGAGAGCCCCTGATGCGCCTAAACAGTGGAAACCCCCCACAAGTGACCCCATTTTGGAAAATAGACCCCACTAGGAACTTACCTAGATGTGTGGTGAGCACTTTGAACCCCGAAGTGCTTCACAGAAGTTTATAACGCACAGCCGTAAAAATAAAAAATCCTTTTTTTTTTTACAAAAATGATTTTTTCGCCCCCAATATTTTATTTTCACAAGGGTAACAGGAGAAATTGGACCCCAAAAGTTGTTGTCCAATTTGTCCTGAGTACGCTGATACCCAATATGTGGGAGAAAACTACTGTATGGGCGCATGTCAGGGCTCGGAAAGGGAAGTAGTGACGTTTTGGATTGCAGACTTTGATGGAATGGTCTGGGGGCGTCATGTCGCATTTGGAGAGCCCCTGATGCGCCTAAACAGTGGAAATCCCCAACAAGTGACCCCATTTTGGAAAATAGACCCCACAAGGAACTTATTTAGATGTGTGGTGAGCGCTATGAAGCCCCAAGTGCTTCACAGAAGTTTATAATGTACAGCCGTAAAAACAAAAAAATCTTATTTTTTTTACAAAAATAATATTTTCGCCCCCAGTTTTTTATTTTCCCAAGGGTAACAGAAGAAATAGGACAAATTTCACAATAACTCTTTGGGTCCAGAGTACGCTGAGACCCCATATGTGGGGATAAACTACTGTTTGGACGCATGGCAGAGCTCAGAAGTGAAGGAACACCGTTTGACTTTTTCAAAGCAGAATTGGCTGGAATGGAGATCAGACGCCATGTCACATTTGGAGAGCCCCTGATGTGCCTAAACAGCGGAAACCCCCAATTCTAACTCCAACCCTAACCCCAACACACCCCTAACCCTAGTCCCAACCCTAATCCCAACCCTAACCCTAATCCAAACTCTAACCCTAATCCTAACTTTAGCGCCAACCCTAACCCTAACTTTAGCCGAAACCCTAACCCTAACCCTAATGGAAAAATGGAAATAAATACATTTTTTTATTTTATTATTTTTCCCTAACTAAGGGGGTGATAAAGGGGGGTTTGATTTACTATTTATAGCGGTTTTTATGATTGGCAGCTGTCACGCTAAAAGACGCTTTTTATTGCAAAAAGTAGTTTTTTGCATCGCCACATTTTGAGAGCTATAATTTTTGCATATTTTGGCCCACAGAGTCATGTGAGGTCTTAATTTTTGCGGGACGAGGTGACGCTTTTATTGGTACCATTTTTGAGCACGTGACATTTTTTGATCGCTTTTTATTTCGATTTTTGGGAGGTTAGAATGAACAAAAATCAGCAATTCATGAATTTCTTTTGGGTGAGGCGTTTTTATTGTTCCGCGTGTGGTAAAATTGATAAAGCAGTTTTATTCTTCGGGTCAGTACGATTATGGCGATACCTCATTTATATCATTTTTTTATGTTTTCGCGCTTTTATAGAATAAAAACAATTTTATATAAAAAATAATTATTTTTGCATCGCTTTATTCTGCGAGCTATAACTTTTTTATTTTTTTGCTGATGATGCTGTGTGACGGCTCGTTTTTTGCGGGACAAGATGACGTTTTCAGCGGTACCATGTTTATTTATATCCGTCTTTTTGATCGCGTGTTATTCCACTTTTTGTTCAGCGGTATGATGATAAAGCACTGATTTTTTGCTTCGTTTTTATTTTTTATTTTTTAAGGGGTTCACAAAAGGGTTAACTAGTGGGACATTTTTATAGGGGGGGTCGTTACGGACGCGGCGATACCATATATGTGTACTTTTATTGTTTTATTTTTTTTATTTACAATAAGTAATGAATTTATTGGGGAATATTTTTTTTTTTTTTTTTTTTTTTTTGGATTTTTTTTTACACATGTTTATTTTTACTTTTTTTACTTTTTTACTTTGTCCCAGGGTGGGACATCACTGTATTTCATCAGATCGCTGGTGTGACAGTGTGCACAGCACTCTGTCACACCAGCGATCGCTCAGGCATAGATGCAGGCTTCTCAGTGCCTGCTCTCGGCAGGCACTGAGGAAGCCGCCTCCCTCCAGGACCCCAGCGCCATCTTGGATCCGGGTCCTGGGAGGGAGGAAGCCCTCAGAGCAGCGCGATCACATCGCGCTGGTCTGAGGGTCTCAGGGGGGCGCGCAGGGAGCCCCCACACTGCGCGATCCTCCCCTGTGCCCCCAGTACACCGCGATCATGTTTGATCGCGGTGTGCAAGGGGTTAATGTGCCGGGAGCGGTCCGTGACCGCTCCTGACACACAGTCACGGGTGTCAGCTGTGATAATCAGCTGACACCGGCGGCGATTAGCTGCGCTCCCTCGGGGAGCGCAGCTAATCGCCTATGACGTACTATCCCGTCCATGGTCAGAATGGCACGGGTTTTATGGACGGGATAGTACGTCTAATGTCAGAGAGGGGTTAAAATCGCTTGAATATAGTTCAATATTAAATAGTCTCCTGATGAGTCGTCTTTGGTGAGGACGATGAAACCCGTAAAAATGAGAGGCTTGGAGAGTGAGTGTGTATACATCACCTCACCCTATATACTGAACTGTGGGGTACATGTTTTTTTCTATTAGTCACCTACTGACTAACCTTCAGGGGGTGAATTATGGGTGTAGTTTTACATTTGAAATGAATCAAGTTTAGCTTTATCCTTTTTTCAGCAAACATAAGGAATGACAAGAGACAACCCATTTAAGAAGATTCAATTTTGGTTAAAACTATTCCAACATTATGAACATAAAAAAGGCTTCTCACCTATGTGAGGTCTCTGATGTTTATTAACAGTTGATTTCCAAGTAAAATATTTCCCACATTATGAAAATGAAAAAGGCTTCTCCTCTGTGTGACTGCTCTGATGTCTAACAAGAAGCACTTTCCGGTTGAAACATTTCCCACATTCTGTACAGGAAAAAGGCTTCTCCCCTGTGTGGGTTCTTTGGTGCTTAACAAGATTCCCTTTAAGGTTAAAACATTTCCCACATTCTGGACAGGAAAAAGGCTTCTCCCCTGTGTGAGTTCTCTGGTGAATAACAAGATTCCCTTTAAGGTTAAAACATTTTCCACATTCTGAACATGAAAAAGGCTTCTCCCCTGTGTGACTGCTCTGATGTCTAACAAGATTCCCTTTCTGGGTAAAACATTTCCCACATTCTGAACAGGAAAAAGGCTTCTCCCCTGTGTGAGTTCTTTGGTGTATAACCAAATCGGATTTGCAGGTAAAATATTTCCCACATTCTGAACATGAAAAAGGCTTCTCGAACCCTGTGTGAGTTATTTGGTGCTTAACAAGATTCCCTTTAAGGTTAAAAGATTTTCCACATTCTGAACAGGAAAAAGGCTTCTCCCCTGTGTGAGTTATCTGATGACTAACAAGATGCCCTTTACGGTTAAAACATTTCCCACATTCTGGACAGGAAAAAGGCTTCTCCCCTGTGTGAGTTCTTTGGTGTATAAACAAATCGGATTTGCAGGTAAAACATTTCCCACATTCTGAACAGGAAAAAGGCTTCTCCCCTGTGTGAGTTCTTTGGTGTATAACCAAATCGGATTTGCAGGTAAAAACATTTCCCACATTCTGAACATGAAAAAGGCTTCTCCCCTGTGTGAGTTATTTGGTGCTTAACAAGATTCCCTTTAAGGTTAAAAGATTTCCCACATTCTGGACAGGAAAAAGGCTTCTCCCCTGTGTCAGTTATCTGATGACTAACAAGATGCCCTTTATGGTTAAAACATTTCCCACATTCTGAACATGAAAATGACTTATTTGCTTTAGGAGCAGTTTGTTTTTTAATGTCTCTTTTGTGACTTTGATTTTCCTTAGTAGTCAGTAATGAATCAGAAGATGGGACCTGTTTCATAGGATCAGATGACAGATCTTTGCTGTGAATGGATGATGATGTATCTGGAGTAATGGCATTCACTTCAGTTGTATCTTGTAGGATCTCAAGATCATCAGATTTTGAAGTTGAAGATGTCATCTGTCCCTCTGATCTCCTGGTACAGTTATCTGCTAAGATAAAAAACAATTTATTTTAATAAAATATCCTTTAGTTTTTTTTATTTTTGAACATTTCTACTTAAACTGTCCATAAAAATGGCAAGCTATGTAAAAACTGTAATTATTTACCAAGATAATGACAGTTCACAGTCTAATAGAAAACCTTGTTGGATGAACCAGTAGTGTGTGGTGTTCAACTGTTTGTTCATTCTGCCTCCCAAATATCGAATGAAAAGAAACCAATCAATGTTATGTAGGCGAAAATAATACCAATTCTCATCTCACAAAAAACAAGTCCCCACTCAGGTCCATCATCTATCAATGGAAAAACAGAGGTTCCCACACTACTAGTGGCTCAAAGGCTGTTGAAAAGCAACAGAGTTTCTATAAACCAATCCAGCAAAATCCGCTCTCACTTCTGAGTCTTGCAGTGAGCTCAAACAACATTTAGGATCCCTGTATTTAGCAATATTATAGTGAGAAGAATCCACTTAATTTGCGGTGTGTGTCTCCTGGAGCACAATCTGGGCACTATGTGCTGGGTAAGAAAATGGCAAATGTGTAATTTTCACTCTCCAACATCCACTGCGTGGTAATTACCGGAAAGTGGCTGTGGAGTCGAAATATTCACTCCTCCTACACACGTGGTCAAAATTGTTGGTACCCCTCGTTTAATGACCGAAAAACCAACAATGGTGACAGAAATAACTTGAATCTGACAAAAGTAATAAATCAAAAATCTGTGAAAATGAACAGATGAAAGTCAGACATTGCTTTCAACCATGCTTCCACAGAATTTGAAAAAAAAATAAAACTCATGAAATAGGCCAGGACAGAAATGCCGGTACCCTTAACTTAACCACTTCATGACCGCCAATGGTAGATAAATGTCAGCGCTAGCAGGGCTTTGTGCAGCGCCGACGTTTGTCTACGGTCGGCGGTTTTGTGCTCATCGGGACCCCCACGTACCTTATAATGAGGAGATTCCAATGCATAATGCTTCCTGTGACCCCCGACCTCATCGAGATCTGATTGGTTCAGGTCCTGATGACGTCAGCGCCACACCAGCCAATGAGACAAATCACTAGGAAAGTTTGTTGTAGCAATGAATTTTCTCTGCCGATCTGCCTCATAAAACGCTGTTTCTCCTCAGATCTCCTGTCAGTGAGAGATTAGAGGAGAAACAGTATTACAAGTGCTGCTGCCAACAGCTGTGTCAGTCAGCGATCCCGTTATAAAGTAAGAAAACAGATAAGGCAGGTTGGGGTTAGTGCTATAGTTTTGGTTACTCTTAGGCTGAAGTTAGAGTTACTGTTAGGCTAAAGTTAGGGTTAGGCTGGAGTCACACACAACGTATAAAAAAATGTAAAAAAAAATCGGTCCGTTTTTCATGGACGAGAATCGCACAAATGTTCCCTGAACAGTGATCCATATGTCATCCATGTGCAATGCGAGGATGCGATTTCCTTGCATCCGTGTTTCATCCGTATGGCATCCGTCTGGCGAGATTTTCTCGCCGGCTTGCAAAAAAGACATAATGGATCCCAATGACAGGTTTTAAATCACAAAAGAAAAAATAGATATATACACATAGAATACATTTATATATATACATACACATGCATACACACAAATGTCATTGAGACACATATATATATTTATAGTTCATTGAGTTCTACATAGCAGAATAGCCGCTAATTCAATTGCCGGCTTCTGTAAAATCATTATAGAACCCGACATGAAATGACACAGTTGACCACCATCTCCTACTCTCTAGGCTCGTCACTAGGCATTAAGGACACTGCTCTCTCCTGGTTCTCTTTCTATCTTTCTGACCGCTTCTACAGTGTTTTGTTCTCTGGCTCCACGTCATCTTCTCTTCCTCTCGCTGTCGGGGTATCTCAGGGCTCAGTCCTTGGCCCCCTTCTCTCTCTCTACACGGCCCCAATTGGACAGACCATCAGCAGATTTGGCTTTCAGTACCATCTTTATGCTGATGACACACAAGTATACAAGTCATCCCCCGACCTTACCCCCGCTGTCCTACAGAACGCCAGTGACTGTCTGCAGTCTCCAACATCATGTCCGCTCTCTATCTGAAACTCAACCTCTCCAAAACTGAACTTTTTCTGCTCCCGCCGTCTACTAACCTCCCTAAATCTGACATTTCCCTCTCCGTGGGTGGCACCATAATAACACTCCGGCAGCAGGCTTGCTGTCTGGATGTTATGTTTGACACCAATCTCTCCTTCACCTCCCATATACAATCTCTTGCCCGCTCTTGCCACCTACACCTAAAGAACATCTCTAGAATCCGACCTTTTCTCACCATGGAAACAACAAAAACCCTCACTGTCGCCCTGATCCACTCCCGCCTGGACTACTGCAACTCTCTATTACTTGGCCTCCCCATTACTCGACTATCCCCTCTCCAGTCCATTCTTAATGCAGCAGCCAGGGTCATCCATCTGGCTAATCGGTACTCGGACGCGTCCGCTCTTCGCCAGTCCTTACATTGGCTGCCCATTCATTATAGGATCCAATTCAAAGTACTTGTTCTCACCCACAAAGCTCTCCACAGTGCAGCACCCCCTAACTTCTCCCTCATTTCTATCTACCACCCTGCCCGTCCTCTCCACAGTGCAGCATCCCCTACATCTCCTCCCTCATTTCTGTCTATCACCCTGCCCGTCCTCTCCACAGTGCAGCACCTCCCTACATCTCCTCCCTCATTTCTATCTATCGGCCTAACCGACTGCTGCGCTCTGCAAACGACTTTCGACTAAACTCTGCACTAATCCATACCTCCCACTCCCAACACCAAGACTTCTCCCGCACTGTGCCAATTGTTGTGAATGGGTTTGAGATGAGTTCTGAGCAGAGGCTCCCTCTGGTGGTTACTAGCGGTACTAGTGAGGATTGGGAATCAGGTGTTACTGATTGGTCTTATTTAAGGGAATCATTTTCCCATCAGGGTTGCCGGTGATCAATTGTTCTGGTCTGAATCCTTCTTTCCAGTTTCCCTTGTAGCCTGCTGTGTCGTGTCTGCATCTCCTGCTATCAGATAAGACAATTTCTTATTTTGTGTTTTTGCTATATTTTTGCATTTTGTCCTGCACTTCTGTGGGGGCCTTCTGGGTCCCCTCCGGGGGCTTTTGCCCTCTCAGTTTAGTCCAGCCACTGTGTTTTGTACTTTTGCTTTTTGCTGTTTTTTCAGTGGCTGCTGTTTTTGTTACACCAGAGAACTAATTTAGGTGGTAGAGGTCGTGTGATCTCAGGTGATTTTGAAATTAGTGGTGTTGGTGCTTTTCAGGGTTTTCTGGGATTGCAGTAAGTACCCTTCCTGTCCTTTTCTATTTAGATAGTTTGGGCCCCAGCGTTTGCTCATACTATTTTCTTTCTGTGTCAGTATTTCCTCTTGTCTAACCGCCATTACATGTTTGGGGGCTTTCTATTATCTTTGGGGTTCTGCTCCGGGGCAGATAGCTTTCCTATTTCTATCTTTAGGTGTAGTTAGTTTCTCAGGCTGTGACGAGGCGTCTAGGACCATCGTAGGAACGCTCCACGGCTGCCTCTAGTTGCGGTGGTTAGTCAGGGTACTGCAATCTCATAGATTCCAACTGCTCTGGTGTATTTCCTTTTTTACCTGCACTCCTCAGCTACCGTAACATAACAGTATCACCGGCCATAAAAATTGTATGGTACTCACAGAAGGGAAAAAATATTTTGAAGGAAGAAAAGTTGTCAGAGATATTTTTCTGTTTGTTGCATTTTTTTTTTTTTTCCCTCTGTATCTCTGGGTGCTGGGGAGGATCTTTTCTCCCAATGGAGTTTGCACAGTTGTCTGGCCGTGTGGATCAGCTTGCCACTGAGGTTCGGAGTATTGCTATCTATCTTGCTGGGTTGCCTGTTGTGGAACCTAGGATCCCCATGCCAGATTTGTTTTCAGGGGATCGAGCTAAGTTTCAGAATTTCAAAAATAATTGTAAATTGTTTCTTGCCTTAAAATCTAAGTCCTCAGGAAACGCAGCGCAGCAGGTTCAAATTGTCATCTCTCTCCTGCGCGGCGATCCTCAGGATTGGGCTTTTTCCCTCACACCTGGGGATCCTGTTTTGAGTGATGTTGATGCATTTTTTCAGGCTTTGGGGTTATTGTACGATGAGCCTAATGTCACTGATCAAGCTGAAAAAGCCTTGTTGGCATTAAATCAGGGCTTGATGACGCTGAGTTATACTGTCAGAGATTCCGTAGGTGGGCAGTCCTGACCAAATGGAATGACGACGCTTTGGCGGCCCTTTTCCGGAAGGGTCTGTCGGATAATGTAAAGGATGTTATGGTGGGATTCCCTGTCCCCTCTGGTCTCAATGATTTTATGTCATTAGCGATTCAAATTGACAGACGTTTGCGTGAGCGGAGAAGTATGCGTGGAGTGGTGTTGCCTTGTGAGCCAGCTGCTGAGCCCATGCAGTGTGATGGAGTGGTGTCTGGGGCACAGCGTCATGAGTTTCGAAAGCGCAATGGGTTATGTTTCTACTGTGGTGATGCCTCTCATGCTATTTCAGTCTGCCCTAAGCGGGGAAGACGTTTTGCACGCTCAGTTGTCTTGGGTGGTGTTCAGACTAAGTTTTTATTAACTGTCACTCTGATATGCTCTCTGTCCTCATTTTCTGCTCAGGCTTTCGTTGATTCTGGAGCAGCTATTAACCTGATGGATTATGATTTTGCTAAACGTTGTGGATTTCCCTTGATACCCCTACAGAAGTCTATTCCCCTACTGGGATCGATTCTACCCCTTTGGCTGAGAATAAACCCCAGTTTTCTACTCAGGTGATAATGAGGGTTGAACCTGATCACCAGGAGTGCTGCAAATTTTTGGTTCTATATAATCTGCATGACATTATCGTGCTGGGTTTCCCTTGGTTACAGTCTCATAATCCTGTTTTGGATTGGAAATCTGTGTCTGTAACCAGTTGGGGCTGCCAATGTGTTAATACCAACACTCCTGTTTTTTTCTGCCTCCCCCAGGCTGAGGATGTTCCTGACTTTTTGTTTGATTTTTCTGATGTGTTTAGCGAAAGTAAATCTGCATCCTTACCTCCCCATAGGAGCTATGACTGCGCTATTGAATTAGTGCCAGGTAGTAAATTCCCTAAGGGTCGCCTTTTTAACTTGTCTGTACCTGAACATGACGCTATGCGGTCTTATATCAAGGAATCATTGGAGAAGGGTCATATCAGACCATCCTCTTCACCCTTAGGTGCCGGTTTTTTCTTTGTGGCCAAAAAAGATGGTTCATTAAGGCCGTGTATTGATTATCGTCTCTTGAACAATATTACTGTGAAATATCAATACCCGTTACCCTTGATTTCTGACCTGTTTTCCAGGGTGAAAAACGCTACTTGGTTTACCAAGCTTGACCTCAGGGGGGCGTATAACCTTATTCGCATTAAGCACGGGGATGAATGGAAGACGGCATTTAACACCCCTGAAGGGCATTTTGAGTACCTTGTGATGCCCTTTGGGCTCACTAATGCTCCTTCCGTCTTCCAGTCCTTCATGAATGACATTTTCAGGGATTTTGTGGACAAGTTTCTGATTGTTTATTTGGATGATATCTTGATTTTTTCTAATGACTGGGACTCTCATGTGAAACATGTTCGAACTGTATTCCAGATTTTGAGAGAGAATGCTCTGTATGTGAAGGGATCAAAGTGTCTTTTTGGCGTACAGAAGATCTCATTTCTGGGATTCATTTTGTCCCCATCTGTTATTGAAATGGACCCGGTCAAGGTTCAGGCCATCTGTGATTGGGTCCAACCTACTTCATTAAAGGCTCTTCAGAGATTTTTGGGTTTTGCCAATTTTTATCGTAAATTTATTGGTAATTTCTCTGTTATTGTTAAACCATTAACTGATTTGACCAGAAAGGGTTCTGATGTGGTGAATTGGCCTCCTGAGGCAGTCTCTGCGTTTCAGGAACTTAAGCAGAGATTCACTTCTGCTCCTGTTCTACGGCAGCCTGATGTTTCTCTGCCATTTCAGGTGGAGGTTGATGCCTCTGAAATTGGAGCAGGTGCCGTTTTGTCCCAAAAAGATCCAGAGACCTCTAAAAGTAACCCTTGTGCCTTTTTCTCTCGAAAATTTTCTCCTACTGAACGTAATTATGACGTGGGTAATCGGGAGTTATTGGCCATGAAGTGGGCTTTTGAAGAGTGGAGACATTGGCTGGAGGGAGCCAAACATCAGGTGGTGGTCCTTACGGACCATAAGAATCTGGTCTATCTGGAATCTGCCAAGCGACTCAATCCTAGACAGGCCAGGTGGGCCTTGTTTTTCACACGTTTTAATTTTGTGATTTCCTCTTCTTCCTGGCACTAAGAATGTTAAGGCGGATGCCCTCTCGAGGAGTTTCCTTGCGGACTCTCCTGAGCTATCTGATCCCTCTGTTATTTTGAAGGAGGGTGTAGTTCTTTCCGCCATCTCGCCTAATTTGAGACTTGCTCTGGAGGGGTGTCAGGAGGATAGGCCCGAGCGCTGCCCTGTTGGAAAATTGTTTGTCCCGGACCAATGGAAAAAGAGTGTGATGTCTGAGATTCATTGTTCCGCATTGGCTGGGCATCCCGGAATTTTTGGTACCAGAGACTTGGTTAGTCGGTCCTTTTGGTGGCCTACCTTGTCTCGCGATGTCAGGGAATTTGTGCAGTCCTGCGGACTTGCTCTCGCTCCAAGCCTTGCTCTCGCTCTAGTGGTTTGTTGATGCCATTGCCTGTGCCCAAGAGACCATGGACCCATATCTCTATGGATTTCATTTCCGATCTTCCTGTTTCTCAGAGAATGACCACCATCTGGGTAATTTGTGATAGGTTTTCCAAAATGATACATCTTGTGCCATTACCTAAGTTGCCTTCCTCCTCTGAATTGGTGCCGTTGTTCCTTCAGCACGTGGTTCGTTTACACGGCATTCCTGAGAACATTGTGTCTGACAGAGGAGTCCAGTTTGTTTCCAGATTTTGGAGGACTTTTTGTTCTAAACTGGGTGTTCAATTGTCTTTCTCCTCGGCATTTCATCCTCAGACCAATGGTCAAACTGAGAGAACAAACCAGACATTGGAGACTTATCTAAGATGCTTTGTGTCTGCTGATCAGGATGACTGGGTCTCTTTTTTGCCTTTGGCTGAGTTTGCTCTTAATAATAGGGCTAGCTCTGCCACTTTGATGTCTCCGTTTTTCTGTAATTCTGGGTTTCACCCTCGATTTTCTTCAGGACAGACGGAGGCTTCTGTCTGTCCAGGTGTTGACTCTGTTGTTGAGCGTATGCAGCAGATTTGGGACCAGGTAGTGGGGAGGTTGTCCCTCTCTCAGGAGAAGGCCCAGCGGTTTGCTAACCGGCATAGGACTGATGGTCCTCGGTTTAAAGTGGGGGACTTGGTCTGGTTGTCCTCAAAGAATATTCCTATGAGAGTAGCATCTCCTAAATTTAAGCCTAGGTTCATTGGACCTTATAAGATCATGGAGATTATTAATCCTGTTTCTTTTCGTTTGCTTCTTCCAGGGACATTTAAGATCCATAACGTGTTCCACAAGTCCTTGTTGAAGAGGTTTGTTGAGCCAGTGGTTCCTGCTGCTGTGCCTCCTGACCCTGTTTTGGTTGAGGGCAATCTGGAGTATGTGGTTGAGAAAATATTGGATTCTCGTTTTTCTAGACGAAGACTCCAGTATTTGGTTAAATGGAGAGGTTATGGTCAGGAAGATAATTCTTGGGTGTTTGCTTCGGACATCCATGCTAGGAGACTTATCCGTGCGTATCATAGAACTCATCCTGACCGACCTGGTTGCTCAAATGAGGGTTCGGTGACCCCTCCTCAAGGGGGGGTACTGTTGTGAATGGGTTTGAGATGAGTTCTGAGCAGAGGCTCCCTCTGGTGGTTACTAGCGGTACTAGTGAGGATTGGGAATCAGGTGTTACTGATTGGTCTTATTTAAGGGAATCATTTTCCCATCAGGGTTGCCGGTGATCAATTGTTCTGGTCTGAATCCTTCTTTCCAGTTTCCCTTGTAGCCTGCTGTGTCGTGTCTGCATCTCCTGCTATCAGATAAGACAATTTCTTATTTTGTGTTTTTGCTATATTTTTGCATTTTGTCCTGCACTTCTGTGGGGGCCTTCTGGGTCCCCTCCGGGGGCTTTTGCCCTCTCAGTTTAGTCCAGCCACTGTGTTTTGTACTTTTGCTTTTTGCTGTTTTTTCAGTGGCTGCTGTTTTTGTTACACCAGAGAACTAATTTAGGTGGTAGAGGTCGTGTGATCTCAGGTGATTTTGAAATTAGTAGAGTTGGTGTTTTTCAGGGTTTTCTGGGATTGCAGTAAGTACCCTTCCTGTCCTTTTCTATTTAGATAGTTTGGGCCCCAGCGTTTGCTCATATATTTTCTTTCTGTGTCAGTATTTCCTCTTGTCTAACCGCCATTACATGTTTGGGGGCTTTCTATTATCTTTGGGGTTCTGCTCCGGGCAGATAGCTTTCCTATTTCTATCTTTAGGTGTAGTTAGTTTCTCAGGCTGTGACGAGGCGTCTAGGACCATCGTAGGAACGCTCCACGGCTGCCTCTAGTTGCGGTGGTTAGTCAGGGTACTGCAATCTCATAGATTCCAACTGCTCTGGTGTATTTCCTTTTTTACCTGCACTCCTCAGCTACCGTAACATAACAGCCAATCCTCTGGAATGCTCTACCCCATGAAATTAGGACCATCCACAATTTGCACAGTTTCAGGCGCTCCCTCAAAACACATTTGTTCAGAGCGGCCTATCACGTTCACTAATCAAAGTCATTCAAAGTGTACAGTCATGGCCAAAAGTTTTGAGAATGACACAAATATTAATTTTTTACAAAGTCTACTGCTTCACTTTTTCTAATGGCAATTTGCATATACTCCAGAATGTTATAAAGAGTGATCAGCTTAACAGCAATTACTTGCAAAGTCAATATTTGGCTAGAAAATGAACTTTATCCCCCAAAACACATTTCAACATCATTGGAGCCCTGCCTTAAAAGGACCAGCTAACCTCTTTTCAGTGATTGCTCCATTAACACAGGTGTGGGTGTTGATGAGGACATGGCTGGAGATCAATCTGTCATGATTAAGTAAGAATGACACCACTGGACACTTTAAAAGGAGGCTGGTGCTTGGCATCATTGTTTCTCTTCTGTTAGCCATGGTTATCTCTAAAGAAACACGTGCAGTCATCATTGCAATGCACAAAAATGGCCTAACAGGGAAGAGCTAGAAAGATTGCACCTCAGTCAACAATCTATTGCATCATCAAGAACTTCAAGGAGAGAGGTTCCATTTGTTGCCAAAAAGGCTTCAGGGCGCCCAAGAAAGACCAGCAAGCGCCAGGACCGTCTCTTAAAAATGTTTCAGCTGCGGAATCGGGCTACCAGCAGTGCAGAGCTTGCTCAGGAATGGCAGCAAGCAGGTGTGAGTGCATCTGCACGCACTGTGAGGCGGAGACTCTTGGAGCAAGGCCTGGTCTCAAGGAGGGCAGCAAAGACGCCACTTCTCTCCAGAAAAAACATCATGGACAGACTGATATTCTGCAAAAGGTACAGGCAGTGGACTGCTGAAGACTGGGGTAAAGTTATTTTCTCTGATGAATCCCCTTTTCGATTGTTTGGGACATCAGGAAAACGCCTCATTCGGAGAAGACAAGGTGAGCGCTACCACCAGTCTTGTCTCATGCCAACTGTTAAGCATCCTGAAACCATTCATGTGTGGGGTTGCTTCTCAGCCAAGGGAATCGGCTCTCTCACAGTCTTGCCTAAAAACACAGCCATGAATAAAGAATGGTACCAGAATGTCCTCCAAGAGCAACTTCTCCCAACCCTCCAAGAGCAGTTTAGCGATCAACAATGCCTTTTCCAGCATGATGGAGCACCTTGCCATAAAGCAAAGGTGATAACTAAATGGCTCAGGGAACAAAACATAGAGATTTTGGGTCCATGGCCTGGAAACTCCCCAGATCTTAATCCCATTGAGAACTTGTGGTCAATCATCAAGAGACGGGTGGACAAACAAAAACCTAAAAATTCTGACAAAATGAAAGCATTGATTGTGCAAGAATGGACTGCTATCAGTCAGGATTTGGTCCAGAAGTTGATTGAGAGCATGCCAGGAGAATTGCAGAGGTCCTGAAGAAGAAGGGTCAACACTGCAAATATTGACTTGCTGCATTAACTCATTCTAACTGTCAATATAAGCTTTTGTTACTCATATGTTTGCAATTATATTTCTGTCTGTGATAAAAACATCTGTCAAACACACATAAAAACCAGAGGGCAGCAGATCATGTGAAAATATAATATTTGTGTCATTCTCAAAACTTTTGGCCATGACTGTAAGTGTGCGTGTGTAGCCCGTTCCCTATCTCCATCCATCCCTCACTCCCTCAAGATGGCTGGACCATCATTGTAAATACACCATTGTATATACACACCTTTTACTTTGTATCTCCCCACCTCATTGTAGAGTGTAAGTCTCACGAGCAGGGTCATCTTATTTTGCTTTAATTATTGTATTGTTAAGGGTTTGTTGTTTAAAGATTTGTGTTAAATGTAAAGCGCTGTGGAATATGTTGGCGCTATATAAATAAGGATTGTTATTATTATTATAAAGTAAACCATTTAATTTCATGTAGTTTGATATATGGTTTTGATTAATAATTAGATGAGTGCATGTGTGCAAAATTTCATACATGTAGGTGTTAATTTAATGTGTAAATTTGTTGCAAAAAAATGCGTAGGCTCCCGCAGTATTTTCTCCGCCCCAGACAGGGAAATCCAGTGAGAGAGGACAGATATTAGTAACCTAGAGAGGGACCATAGTAGCCAGTGGGAGCCCAAAACAAACATCTATTATTAGATGCGCCTTTTTCTGGCACTTAGCCTCTCTATTCCCATTGCCTTTAGCGGTGGCTCATGGGTTAATGTCACCTTGCTATTGAAGGTGACATTAATCCGGGTTAATAATGGAGAGTTGTCAATTAGACAACTTTCCATTATTAACCCTATTGTAGTAAATGGTTAAAAAAGCACACATTAATTAAAAAGTATTTTAATAAAATAATTACACAGTTTTTGACCAAATTTTATTATACTGGTAATCCTTCTGAATCCATTGTCTCCTGTAATAAAATAAAAAAGTAACAATATCCATACCTCTCCGCTGTTCAGTCAGGTCCTACGCTGCAATCCATCTGAAGGGGTTAATTGGTTTACATCAGGGACCGGTGCTAATGCTAAAAGCCCTGCTGTAAACCCCCCGCAGAATGAATGAGTTAATCTCTGCGTAGCCTCCCCGGCTGACCAGAGATGAACTGATTAGCGTGGGAAACTTAATTGATTTTTTCCCACGCTATCAAGTTCACTTCAGGTCAGCCAGGGACTCTGCGCAGCCTCACTAACTACCGCTGACGTCACTGAGGCTATGTATGTGTCACAATGACGTGTATATACATATATATATTTTATATTCTATGTGTATATATCTATCTTTACATTCTTTATTAAACCTGTCAGTGTGATTTTACAGTATAGCGCACTGAATTTCCAGCTTTTCTAAATACGGTGCGTATTTCTCGCAAGTTACACGTCTGGTCTGTGTGTAATCGTATTTTTCTCGCCCCTATAGACTTGCATTGGCGTATTACGGGCGTAATACGGTGACAATCGCAGCATGTTGCAATTTTCTCAGCCTTTATAAACGGCCGAGAAATAATCGGCTGCTGGGAGCTGCCCCATAGATTAACATTGGTCCGAGTGCAATGTGATTTTTTTTCTCGCATTGCAATCGTCCGCGTTTCTCGCTAGTGTGACTCCGGCCTTACTGTTAGGCTAAAGTTAAGGTTACTGTTAGGCTAAAGTTAGGGTTTTTCTAAAGTTAAAGAGAAATCCAGCGTGGGTTGGGAAGAGTAAAAAACTAAATTTATTGACTGGCAACTTTAAAATGGAAAAACATTTCTGTCAAAAACTCAATTCACGCATGCAAAATTGTAGCAGATCCTTTTAGGTACAAAATGGAATCGCAATGCAGCGAGATATTAATGACCACACAGCAAGACTGGATAAGCTAGCTGCGGTTTTTTAACAACGAAATACCTTTCAACAATGTGGAAACTGACAAGTTAAAAGGATTTAATGTCACAACTTGAAAAAAAGATGGTTAAAGAAACTAAGATATGGTGGGACCTTACAAACATATGATAATAAGGACATGATCCCCAGAGGCTTACGCCTCAGAAAAAATCCCACTACCATCTTCAACGATGATTTCCAGAATGAGAGGAATTTGATTCTTAGTCAAGGCTCAATCAAAATTGATTTACTGTATATACTCGTGTATAAGCCGAGATTTTCAGCACCTTTTTTCGTGCTGAAAATGCCCCCTCGGTTTATACACGAGTCATAGGGGAGAAACCAGCGGGGGAGGGGAGCCGCGGCAGGAAACCGGTGGCTGGGACATCATACTCACCCCTCCCCGTGCCATCGCTGAACGTCCCTGCAATCCTGCGTTCCCCCGGCTTCCTGCAGCTCTCCAGCACTGAGCGGTGACGTAATACCCGCTCATTAAGGTCATGTAATATGGACGCGACGCCACTCCCCTAGGTGTGGCCTCCATATTCATGGCCTTAATGAGCGGAATTACATCACCGCTCAGTGCTGGAGAGCTGCAGGAAGCCGGGGAGAACGCAGGATTGCAGGGACGTTCAGCGATGGCACGGGGAGGGGTGAGTATATGGAGGAGAGGACAAGGAGCACGAGCAGGACGGGGGGGGAGAACGGTGGACGGGGGAAGCATGGAGGAGGACGGGGGGAGAACGGAGGACGGGGGAAGCATGGAGGACGGGGGGGGGAGAACGGAGGACGGGGAGAAGCATGGAGGACGGGGGGGAGAACGGAGAACGGGGAAGCATGGAGCAGGACGGGGGGGAGAACGTGGAAGAATGGAGGAGGAGGGGGAAGAACGGAGGAGGGGGAAAAAGCATGGAGGAAGACAATGCCCCACGGGCGGGCCCCGGGGGGAGGATGGAGGGCACAGAGCAGGTGGGGGGGCCAGGAGGAAAAGAAGGTTTGGGGGGCACAAGCGGAGGACGGGCAGGAGGGGGGAAGTACAGAGGAAAAGGGGGGGGAGCACAGAGTGGATGGGGAACAAGGAGCAGGAAGGGGCACCCCCAAGGGGGGAGGGCAGTTTATACCCCGGGGCCTTTCAGAAAAAATTTTGTTTTCCCAGTTTTTTGTGGCAAAATTTAAAAGGGGGGGGGCCCCTTTTAACCACGGGTCTTTTATACCGGGTTATCGGTAATTATCAAGTATGAGACATCAACCCCTTAAAAACCCCTCAAAAGGGAAAATTTTGTGGGAATTTAAAAACCTCTTTAAAAAAATTTTACCGCATAAAAAAATTTTTTAAATTCTTTTTAAAACCCGAAGAAGGAAAATTTTTCCCCATTTGGGGTAATAAAAACACTGAATAATAAAAAAAAAAATTTGCAGGGGGGGGGAGGGGGAAAAAACCCCAAATAGGGTTTTTTAATTGGCATAAAAAACCCCCTCCATCCTCAAAAAAAACGTTTTTACAAAAGAAAAAATAACAGAAAAAGAGTCGCTTTAGGGACTCAGAGGATACCTTGATGTCTCGGTGTTTTCGTTAAAAGACCGTTCGGGGGCTCCCCCCGGGGTTTTAACCCCCCCGGGCCCAAAAAAATTTTTTCTAACCAAAAAAAAAACCCCCCCAGCCCCCCCAAAAGACCCCCCCAAAAAAAAAAAGACAAAAACCTTTTTGGGGGGGGGGAAAGCCAGAAAAACCGCCCCCCCTTTTGTCAGAGGAAGCCCCTTTTAAAAAAAGGAAAATCTAGTAGGGAAAAACTATCCATTTTCATAAAATCTGGGAACAGATTTCCCTTTTTCAAAAGGGGGCCGGCTTTTTCCATCCAACCAATTTTTTCCTCTTAAATTTTCGTTTTTTGGTTTTAAAAGTTTTTCCTGTAACTTGACCGTAAAAAAGGGCATTTTTTTTAAAAAAATGAGCAAGAATCCCTCCCCCTTTTCCCCAAGGGGGCCCCCGATTTTTTTTCCCCCTTTGGGTGAGAATTTTTCCCCGAGAAAAAAAATTTAAATTTCCCCCCCCCCCCCCCCCCCCCCAATGCTTTGAAAAAAAAATAAAACTGCGAGTCTCTATCAATTAAAAACCCGGTTTTCTACAGAAAACCTTTTTTTTTTCCCCCTTTTCTTTTCCGACCGGCGTTTTGGATCAGTTTCAGGACGAAAAAAGGGGAAAAGGGGCCTCATCGCTTTAAAATCGGGGCCCTGAAAGGAAAAAACATCATAAAGAAAAAATTTAAAACCCAAAAGGAGAGGAAAACCCCTGGATGAGCTAAAAAAAAAATTTTAATTTTTAAAATTTTAAGAAATTTTAAAAAAAGTGGAAATCGTTCTTATGGATGCTGGACTTAAGAAAAAAGGGGTTTGACAAAACCCGGGGCCCCGGCCCCAGTGGTTTCCCAGAAAATCCTGCCGGCGCCCGGGTTTGTCGGGGGGTCTGAGCAGGCGGGGGCCCCCTCGCCCCCGGGCACCCCCCGGGCCGGGGTTGCGGAGGAGAGCCGGGGGGCAGCGCCGCCCCCCCTGTCAGGGCCCGGCAGCAGGGGGGGGACAATACTTACCCCCCCCCTGCCTCCGCCGAAAATCCCCGGGTCCCCCGCTTTTCTAAAAGCAGCGCCCCTGAATAAAAACACTCTTTAGGGCCCCGGGTGTGGAAGAGAGCGGGGGACGTGGGGAAAAAGGGGGTTTTAGATGTGTGTGTGTGTGTCTGTGTGCATCAGTGGGTGTGGTTTTTGAGAGAGTGCTTGTGGCTGATGTGTAGGGGGGGGGGGGGGGGGGCCCCGTGATAATGGGGGGCTTGGAAAAAATGGGGAGGATTTGGGGATGGGGGGGCATTGTTTTATGGGGGGGGGGGGGGCATTTATGATAATGGGGAGGCTTTTAGATGATGGGGGGGCATTTGATGGGTGATGATGGGGAGGCGATGATGAGGGGGGGGGGGGGATATATGAAGGAGGCGAGGGGTGTTTATGATGGGCAGGCATTGATGATTGAGGGGGGGGGCCATGATATGTTTGGGGAGGCAATGAGGGGTGATGGGAAAATTTTTTGGGGGGGGTTTTTATGGGGAGGCGATGTTTATGAAATAAAAAAAAAAAAATTTGGCCCCAAAAATTTTTTGGGTGGCTCCCGGGGGTTTTAAAAACTTTGTCGCCCCCCCGTCTTTTGGAAATTGGGGTTTTTTTTAGCCCCTTAAAAAAAGATGTTTTTTTATAAAGAACTATCTGGTAACCCACTTTAGAATATAACCCCAAAAAATTTTATAATATTATCCAAAAGGGGTTTTGTATGAAATTTTGGGGAAAAAAAAAATTTTTGATTATTTTTTTAATAAAACATCCCGGGGGCATTACCTCTATACCATGCTTTTTTCCAAAAAAAACAAAAAGGGAAATTTTTCCCCCCCCCCCTAAGCCAATTTTTTTTCCGGGGGGTTTTTCCCCTAGGGGAAAAATTGGGAGGGGGTTTTTTTTCATTTATGGGGCCCCCCGTGCGCGGGGTTTTCCCAAATTTCATTGGGGACCCTTTTTTAAAATTTTTTTCTGAAAAGCTGTAGTTTTAACCCCCCGATGTAAACCTGAAAAAAAAAACCGGGGGGGGGGGGAATTTTTTCTCACTGGGGGGGCGGTCGGGCCCCGGGGGGGTCAACGGGGGAGAGTTTTTCCCCCTTTTCGAAAAACCCCCCGGCAAAAAAGGAAAAAAGGATGTCACGCTAGAAGATGGGGGGGAAAACCCGGCCAAAAACCCCCATCGGCCCCCACCCCCACCGGCCCCCCCCCCCAGGTGAGTATAATATACCTCGTTTTTCTTTTTTTTTGGTTACCCGGGGGGGGGGCTTATCTACCCCATTACAGAAAAAATTTTAAAAAACCCTTGATGGAGGGGCCCGGGGAATCTAAGGGGGAAAAAAATTTTTTAAGGGTGCAGTTCCCCCTTTAAAAAAAAACCGAAAAATTGGTTTTCCTTTTGGGGCCAAAAACCGCCCTGTTCAACCCCCCCCTATGTCTTCTGCGTTCTTTCTAACCCGTTAAAAAATTGCTATGAGATTTTGGCATTTTAAAAACAATAGTAAAACCCCCAAAAAAAATGCCCAAGAACATGACAAAATATTCAAAATCACCCCCCTTTTTCAAAGACTTGACAGAAAAGTTTTAAAAAAGCTCTACACCTAACAAAAACATTTCCATTGATGACCCCTTGTAAAATTAAAGGAAGACGGCACCTCAAAAAATTTATTCCTTAAAAGAGGGCAAGGTTTCAGAAAAAGGTTTAAAAAAAATGGCGAGATTTTAAACCCGGGTTTTACCATCTTTTTTGGGGGCATTTATGAGGGGAGAGTTAAAAAAAAAACCCCCCGGACCCCCTTTTTATCGGGGAAAATTGGAAAAAATTTTTTTTGGGAGCGGATAACTCCTTTTTACAAAAAGGGCTAAATTTTTGTTTTTTGACAACTACACCAAAAAACCCCTTAATTTTTAAAAGTGGGTTTTGAACAAAAATAGGGGTTTGGGGGGCCCATTAAAAAAAAACCATGGGGGGGTTTTCCACAATCTTTGGGCCCCAACCAAAAAGCCCCAAAAGGGGAAAAGGTCAGGGGCTTTACGCAATGGAGAGCTGCTTGTCCTTAATTTTTAAGGCTAATAAAGTTTTTTTTTTCCCCCGAGCTTGTTTTCCCCCAGATGCCCCAAGGGCCACTGCGACCCCCAGGGATCCACTACCCCCAAAACCTTTTGTCTGTCATTGACTACAAAAAAATAAAAGGGGGGGGTTTTGGCCTTTTCAATCAGGTTTTTAACCCCCTTTCCAGGCATCAAAAAAAATCTTTTAGGGGGGTTTAAATTAATTAGTCATTTACCGTTTTTTTCTCAGGGGATAAGCCCCCCGGGGGATAAGCAGACCCCAAAATTTTTCCACAAAAAACGGGAAAAAAATTTTTTTACTGCGTAAAACCCCCAGGGGGAAAAATGATTATGCCCCCATATGATGCTCCCCGGGGTTTTTGCCCCCTATGCTGCCCCAGATTATGCCCCATAAAAACCACAAAATTATGTTCCCTTTTGTTTTCCAAAAGAAAATCCCCCCATATCCCCCCCGATATGCCCCCATTTTGCCCCAAAAGGGGTTATGCCCCAAATGTCCCCGATTTTTTCCCCCCCCTATGCGGGACAGATTTTCCCCCCCCTATGCTGCCCCGATTATGCCCCCATATGCTCCCCCGATTTTTGCCCCCATATGTTCCCCAGATTTTTCCCCCCCTATGCTCCAGTTTTGGGCCCCCTTTTTCCACAGATTATCCCCCAAAATGTTTTAAAAGGGGTTTTGCCCCAAAATTTTAAAGTCCTTTTTGCTGGCGCTGCTGCTGAAAAAGAAAATGTTTTCTCACTTGTCGAGGGGGGCCCCGGTGTCGGTTTTTCCTCGCAGGCGGTGAAACCCCGGGTGCTATGGGGGCAGGTGCCGGTGTCACCCCTCGCTCGGGGGCCCCGGGGCCCCGAGATTTTAAAATGCCAACCGCCCCGGTTTTCCCCGCGGGGGCTGCTCCCACTTCCGGGTCCTCGGCGTGAGATCAGGAAAAGGGTTGGGCACTAACGCCCTCATCGCCCCCCCTGCCTGAACTTCCCCCGCCAGAGGGGGTGGAAAAAGGGGGCTGCAGGGTTTTGGGCCGGGGATAGGAAAAAAATCGCTATGCTCCCCCCCCCCCGGGCGTCACTTTCTGCGGCCTCTCTTTTTTCCCGGTGGTCTCCGAGCTCTTTGTCCTCCCCGCGGTCATGTGGTAGGGTCATTAAAGTCAGGGGTTTTTTCCCCCCTTTTTAAAACTTTAAGGGGGCGGTACCAGGGGCCCCCTGCAGGAAGGACCCCGGGGAAATTTTGGGGAAAAAAAGGGGGGCTGCGGGGGGCGAAAACGGAGGGGTGGTATGTCCGACCCCCCGCTCCCCCGCTTTTGGGGCTCGGTAAAACCCCAGAGGGGAAAAATTTCACCCCAAAAAAAGGGGTAAAAAACTCGGCTTTACAGGGGTTTTATACGGTATTTTTTTCAGGGGGCCCCTTAAAACTTTGTGTTATAAAAAAAAAAAAAAAAATGCGATACTTTCCTTGTTTTTCGGAAAAGGTAAATTTAAAATTTTTTTTGGAAAATTTTTTCCCCCAAAACCTTTTTAAAATTAAAAATTTTCCCGAAGACTAAAAGGGGGCATTTTATTGCACTCACCCCCGAAAAAATGAAACAAAAAACCCCCCCAGAAGATGTCTTTTTCTTTCCCCCCAAAAAGGGGGAAAGAGGCATGTTTTCCCACTATTATTACCCACAATGCCATCTTTCCCCCGCTCAGGCCTCCATAAAAACCCCTTTAAAATCTCCACACGACCACGTTTTTACACTGTTTTGACATTAAAAAATTTGGTTTTTTTTGTGACAGAACCATTTGAGTAGATTGGGGCTTGACAATTTCCGGGGGTGGTGGGGGGGGGGCGTCTCCTAGACACAAGTTTTGGGGAAAATTTTATTGGGCACTACAATAAAAATTTTTTTCTAAATTCCCCCCTGTTTTTCGGAAAAACATCCTTTTTAGTGAAAAAGGGGAAAAATTTTCCAAGGGGAATTCCCCCGAGGGGGGGTCATTTCCAAAATGGGTCATTTTTAGGGGGGATTCGGGGCTGCATTAAAACGGTTCCAAAAAATCCCCCAAAAAAGCGTCCCCCCAAAATGACCCCTTTTGGAGTGACCCTCTGGAAAAATTTTTGGGAAAGACAGCCTCTGTGAATTCACTATGGGCGTAGTGACCATTTACCTATCTACCCTTTTTTTCCCAAAATAAAATTGGGGTTTTTAAAAAACATTTTAGGGGTTTTAAAATGAAAATTTTTTTTTTTTTTCCGGGGCCCGTGGTATAATTTTTAGGGGAAAAAGCTTTTGGGGGGCGTAGTCACTGCTTTTACAAAAGGGGAAATTTTTCGGGGGAATTTTTTTTTAAAAATTTCCCCGCATTTTGGGGGTTTATGCTGCCCCGGCATTTTAGGGGTTTGACATGTGACGTCACCCCAAAAAATTTTCCGCAAAATTGCTTTTCCCAAATGGGTTTTCCTTCCCCTTCCCCAACTCTGCCATGCGCCCAAAAAAGTAGTATTCTCCCCCATATGGGGCATCGGCGTGTCAGGAGAAATTGCACAAAAAAATTTATGGAGAAATTTCCCCCGTTACCTTATAAAAAAAGAAAAATTTTGGGGTTTTAAAAAAAATTTTTTTAAAAGGGGTTTTTTTTTTTTTTCCCGGCTTCCCCTTATAAACTTCGTAAAAACCCCCGTGGGTTTAAAAGGGGTAAATTTCACATCTAGATAGTTCCCTAGTTTCCAAAGGGGGGGCCTTTTTGGGGGTTTTTCCCTGTTTAGGCAAAAAAGGGGCTCTCCAAACGCAAACATGGCAACCCCCAATGATTCCAGCATTTTTTCATTCAAAAAAAAAAGGGGTTTTCCTCCCTTCCCCGGGCCCGCCCGTGGCCCAAAAAATAGATTTTCCCCCCCCCTATGGGGTTTCAGCAAAACTCAGGAAAAAAATTTCAAAACCAAAAAATATTGTCCATTTTATCTGTTCCCCCTTCGAAAAAAAAAAAAAAAAAAAAAAAAAAGGGCTAAAGGAAAAATTTTTTTGAAAGAAAAGTAAATGTTTTTTTTTTCCTTCAATTCCCTTCATTCCTGTGAAGCCCCTGAAGGGTTAAATTTTAAATTCTTGAAAAAGGTTTTTTTTGTTAAATTTTTTGGGGGGAATTTTTAAATGGTGTCACTTTTGGGTAATTTTTTTCATGACTTCAATGAGGGGTGGGTTTTCCCCAAAAAAAAGGTTTTTGTAAATTTTTTTTTTAAAAGTGGGAAATCGCCCCGGTTTAAAATTTTTAACCCCCTTTAAGTTTAAAAAACCCCTTATGACCCAGCCCCTTTTACCTAAATGAAAAGGAAAATTTTTTCAATTTTTGGAAAACCGTGTCCCTTTATGAGGTAATAACCCCAGGAACGCTTTTTAAGGATCATAAGGGGGTACTTAGAATTTTTTTCGTGACATTGGGCTTCAAAATTTTTTGGTTAAAAAATTTTGGTCGATTTTAATTTTTTTGGGGTTTTTTGTGAAAAAAAAATTGGGGAAAAAAATTTGGGCCAAAAAAAATTTTAAAAAAATTTGCCCCAATTTTACCCTTTTTTAATTTTTTTTTTTTTAAACCAGAGGGGTTTATGTGACACAAAATTGTTAATAAATAACCCCTTTTCCCCCAAAATTTTCTTTACATCAGCCCAATTTTGGGAAAAACATTTTTTTTGTTAGGAAGTTTTTTAAAGGGTTTTTTAAAATTTTCCAGCGATTTCTATTTTTAAAGCAAAAAAATTTCAAAAAACCTTTTTTTTTTGGGGCCCCCCCACAAAAATTTAAAACACTTTGAGGGGGGTTATGGCAGAAAATACCCAAAAAATTACCCATTATAAAAAATGCAACCCCCCCAAACTACTCAAAAAAACATTCAGGAAAAATTTTTAACCTTCAGGTGTTCACAGGAACTAAGCAACGTGGAAAAAGGGAAAAAAAAGGAAATTTTAATTTTTTTTCCCAAAAATTTTTTTTTTTAGCATCCAAAATTTTTTATTTTTTTTTTTTGGGAACAGGATAAAATGGGGCCCCAAAAAAATTTTTTGGGGGGCCAAAATTTTCCCCAGTACCCCCGATACCTATTTGGGTCATTTTAAACCAAAAGTTTGGGCCCGGCAGGGCTCAGAAGGGGGGGGCGCCCCCTTTTACTTTTTGGGGAATGGAAAATATGCTGGATATTTAAAAGGTTGGGGCCTGTCGCTTTGGGGGAGTTCCCCCTGTGCCCAAACCCCTTTGGAAAACCCCCAAAAAGTGACCCCATTTTTGGAAACTAGACCCCCCCCCAAAAAAATTTTTAGATGCGAGTGAGCACTTTGAAAAACCCCAGGTGCTTCACAAATTGATCCCCAAAAAAAAGAAAGTACTTTTTTTTTTCAAAAAAAATTTTTTTTAGCCTCAGTTTTTTCAAAATTTTACAAAAGGGCCCCAACGGATTTTAAAAGGATCCTAAAATTTGTTGGACAAAATTTTTTTCCCGAGTTTTCCCCGTTTTCCCATATTTTTGGGCATAAAACCCCCGGTTTTTGGGGCCCGAAAAGGGCTCAGAAGGGAAGGGCGCCTTTGACTTTTTTTAAAGGAAAAAAGGGGTTTTCCAATCCTTAGCAGACACCATGGGGCCTTTTTGGGAGCCCCTGTTTTTGGGGCCAAAACAGTGAAAAAAAAAAACCACATGTGACACCCTTTTGGGGAAAAGGGGAACCCCCAAGGGTTATCTTTTATGGATAGTGAGGCCCCTTTTAAACCCCCCGGCTTCACGAAGTTTATAAACGCAGAGCAGTGAAATAAAAAAAAAAATTTTTGGGGTTTTCAAAAAATAATTTTTTAGCCCTATTTTTTATTTTCCCCCAAAGGGGACAGGATAATTTTTGGCCCCCAAAAATTATTGTCCCCTTTTTTTGAGTCGTGGTGCCCCATTGTGGGGGAACCCCCGTTTGGGCGCACGGCAGGGTCAGAAGGGGGAAAGGGCGCCATTTGACTTTTTTTAAAAGGGGGAAAAAATTGCTCCCCAATCGTTAGCGGTCCCCCCTGTCATGTTTGGAGAGCCCCTGTAAGCCTAAAACTTTGGAGCCCCACAAAAGACCCCTTTTGGAAATAAAACCCCAAAAAGGGAATTATTAGATGCCAAAAATGAGCACTTTAACCCCCCCGGGGGTTTTCGAAAATTTTTAACCAGAGCCGTGAAAATAAAAAAAAATTTTTTTTTCCCCCAAAAAAAGAT